>CAAKHF010024076.1:22898-59771 GCA_901007745.1 Hippocampus kuda | reverse complement strand
ATGTGTTTTTTTTTTGGGGGGGGGGGGGATTATTTCGCCAAAGCACTGCTCACTAAAGTAACCCTTCCACCGGAAAGTGACAAATCCATGCTCGGTTGCCCGCGGTTACTCTATGTCGCTGCGGCATTTCCAGGAAATCCTTAGGGGACTTGGAAGAGGGGCAAAAACAGAAAAAGAGAGAAAGAGCTGTGCAGAAGTTGGGGGCTGGTGTGTGTGGTTTCAGGACACAGGGTGAGCACACAAGGTTATCCTGCAGTTTGGACACAACAAATCTTTAAGCACCCTTATATGGAAGACGACTACGAAGGATGAAGTTCAGACGGTGACCACTGCATTTTTAATCTTTTGACCATGCCTGGACAACTTGATTTAACATTATTGCTACCGCCCCCACAAAACCGAGCTCTGTGTGATCACGATGGGAATTGCTCATTTATTTACTGCGGCCCACTGATGAGTTAGATAATCTCAATATTAGTGTTTCTGTCTGGGTCGTGTGTTTGTCGCAGGAGCAGATGTCGGTTCAGAAGTCAGATGAGTGGTAGGAATCAGCATTTTTAAAAATGAAACAAATTAAGTAAATTCAGTTTAAACTAAATGATTTTTGGAAAAAAATTAATTGATCCATTTTTTTTTTCTTTGTGATTTTTTTTAAGGTCCTCTTCCCATGTATTATGTTTAACAAATACAAGCTTAAGCTTAAACTGTATTAGAATAAGGACAATGTTATCTACTTCAATTAGAGTTGTAAATTTAGTTGACACGTTGACCTGCGGCCTCTTCAGCGTTCACAATGACAACTTGACAAAATTCTACCATTTAAATGTGGTGGAAACATAAGTCAGTACAACAAAAATGCAAACAAATCTGTCACTTTTATCACTTCAACTTTTCCTATTTCAGAAAACAACGATGTGTAAACCAGTGGAATGCACTTAAGCGCCGAACTGAGTGTGAATGTGATCGGGGTATTCTGAACATAGTCACATCCCTGTTATAAGCGGGTGTGCACACTTGCGTAACCGAATGGATTCAATTTTACACAGAATAAATGAGTTTTACATGCTCAAGGTCATTTTAAAGGTGGAAAAAAATCGCTAATCTTGAGTCTCTTTTTATTTATGTATTTATTTTTATTTCACAAAAGCTGGCATTTTGAATAGGGGTGTGTAGACTTTTTAAAAACACTGTATACTGTATATAGTCTGTGTGATCGCTTTGCTAACAGATGGATGGTTATAAACAAGCTGTGGTTTACTGTGTGTGTTCTGAGGAGGCGTTTATTAGTCTTCTATCGTAGACAGGAAGTGCTGGCGGTGGAGAAGTGTGAAAATCGTCTGCTTCTCATGGCTGCTTTAGAATGGCAACACCAATAAATCATGTCAGCATTGACTTAAAAAGGGATCAAATTTCTCCATTGTGAGACAAATAAAGGTTTTCTTATCTTCTTTTTCATATGCAGTATTTTTTTTGTAATCAAGGATTGATTAATTGAAATTTATCAACTTCACTTTAACTGCTTGCATCCACTTGCTTACTGAAACACACGAGAACATTTCTTTCTTGTATTCGACTCGATGAAAAAGCTTTATCTGTTTTGTTTCAGGTGATGGCTGTGGATATACACTACTGGGCACAGAGTCTGGCACCTTAGCCTCAGAGAACTACCCTGGCACATATCCCAGTAACACCCGGTGCACGTGGAAGCTTCGTGTCCCAGAAGGGCGCACGTTGCGACTTCTTTTTGGGGATTTTGACATCGAAAGTAGTCCCGGTTGCAGTAATGGCTCTCTCGTCATCACAGATAAATATGAGCATCCCAGTCTAGGTGAGAAGTTTACAACGGTCACCAAGTTTGACATTTCCATCCTGTTTTTGCTTTTCTCTCATTCTGATTTTTTTTTTTTAATTTCCCGTACTATTGCAGACGTTCCCCCGTGACAATACACCCAAAGGCATGCCAATACTTTGACACATTGATATTTACATGCTAACTCAGAGACACAAAGTTGTGTCTTGAGGGCATACAAATTTGGCTCCGCACCAAAAGGACGATTGAGAAATTGATGACAGAAGGATTTGCACTGCCAGTTGTGTTTGTTACTGGATACCGTAATAACTGAGTCATGAGTGTAATGTTCTCTTCTCTCTGCCGGGTTACTGTTTCTACAAGCAGGGACATTCTACAACTCTTTAATATTAATCTCACTAATGTTTGCAGGGAGTGAATTCACAGACGCCTCTTACAGTCCTGTACTCACTCAAAAGATCGTCATTAGAAAACGCTACATTGCGTATTTACTTTGACTGACAAATACAGTGGTCAGAACATCGCACAAGTTGAACAATTTGGAGACCAACCAAGAAGTCCAAAGTGGGAGTTCAAAACATAATCTTGCCACAATTCAGCTAAATGTGTTTGTGTTTTGTTTTTTTCCTTTGGCTTTTTATGATTTTTGCCATGACATCACAAAGTGAACCAGCGATGGCAAAGAGGAAAAGCGTAATGATAAATATACAGCTGAAAATGGAATATCTTGTGGTATGTCAATGTGTCTAGATTGGTCATCGCAATCATATTAAATCTACATTTTTCATGTATACTCATTTAATAAGAGCAGTACAATTCAATATTACTTAAATACACTAATTATTTTGACTTAGCACTTGCTAATGTCAACAGAATGCAGCTGAAATTGTTTTGTCTCATGAATAGCATGGAAAAGACTCGACATATTTGCCCAAACCCCGAAACTACACACACACACAAAAAAAGCCCCACCACATTTTGATCCTTTTGGTTCTCAATTTACAAGGGGTAGGACCAGATAAGTTTCTTACTTCCTCCTACTCCTTTAAACATAGAATTGTGATGAGGACTGTTTTTTTCATTTCCTTTTTACAATTTTTGCTTGCTTTCACTTTGTCAATTTATTGTTGTATTGTGTTTTATATGTTCAATAAAATAAACAAACACACAAACAAAAAAATTATTTGCCCATTGAGTATCTTCAGAAAGTGAGTAGTTTTTACTTGAATGTACTCGTATTTAGTTAAAATATATCATGTAGCAGTTAACTTTATATTTGTAAACCAGTTTAGAATTTTATGTAGACCATTGCAAATATAACTTTTGGGACAATCGGTTGTCCTCATCACACTCGAACTTCAGGAGGCGGCTTGGAGAAGAAAAATAGTATACCATATCTTTGGAGCCATTTTCTTTAGTGTTTCATCTGATGAGGCTTGCGGGTAAGCATGAGGTGGTGTCCATCCTGGATTGGTAGGAAGGTTAATATACGATATGCATAATTGAATGCTAATTTAAAATAGCTTTCTGTACGTTCAACAGGACCGGTTTGTGGGAGGCTGAATGCATCACAAAAGAATATGACACTCGCAAGCAATGAAGTGACAATAACCTTCAAGTCGGGGTCACATCGGTCCGGACGGGGCTTTCTACTGTCCTACGCCACAGACCTTTATCCTGGTATGTACCACAGCCATCACTATGGGCGAGGCTAAGGGGTTCGGAGATGCACACGGTTACTACAGCACCCAATGCGTGTTATAATGGCGGTAGGAATACAGTACTGGGAGGCCTCTGGCTTCAGCGTGTTGTTCAGTGAGCATTGATTCTTCTCCTCTTGCAACCCCAGGACCACCAAAGGCCATGTAACAATAGTTACATGACATGTATTTGACAAGGGACATCTTATGTTTGACAGAGATATAGGGACTGTTTTTTTTTTCCCTGCGTCATGTGACTGGACTGAACAGGAGTCTATACTTAGTGTCCCCGGATGAGGTCATCCGGAGTGCGCTGCGTGTATCACAGTTTCCTGTCTTCCCGTAGCTTGTTTGTGAAATCTCGCCATGTCTGGATGCACAAACCGCCGTCTGTTAGCTGAGATCACACGAGAGCCAGTCGCCGTGCTCGTCAAGTCAGCGCAACAAAGGCCTTGCTCATCTCAACACTGATGACCGCTCATCCCCTAATATAGCAACACACTGAGCTATCTCATGTCTGTGTTGTACAGTGAGGGGAAGGGGGGGTTGTTATGTAAGCCCTTTAATACGTACACCCGTCGTCCTTTAAATTCCATTCGAAATCAAGTGACATGATTTTGTCTCCCTTGTTGTTGCAGATATGGTCTCTTGTTTACAACGAGGGTCTCATTTTAGCTTGCCACAAGTGAGGTTGGTGAATACTGCATGTTTCTCATCCTTGTTAAACAAGTAGACTACCCAGCAAGTGTCTTCTGCTTTTCAGAGTTTACTGCCCTGCCGGGTGTAAAAATGTGACTGGAGACATATGGGGAGGTCCCGATCGGGGCTACCGAGATGTAAGTACGGTACATGGCATTTAAAAGTTGGGAGTTGATAGTTGGGTTTACATCGTGTTTCCACCTCGTAGTTCAGATCAGGTCAACACAGTTTGAATTCAATCCCAGTCCACAACAAAACATAAAATTTACAGATGCGGGTCGAATGATAATCCAGAGGGGTACTCCTTTATTCCCGCGATAGCATTAGGTTAATGACAGACCCAACTACCAAACAAATTTGAGTTACAACCGCACCAAAGGAACAGAACTCTTGTCATGGCTGGTTTTCTTCCTGAGTAATTAATTAATTGCAACACGGCAATGAGGCAGATTCAGATAACCAATCAACGCCGTGCAGTGTGCGTACCTCCAGCCTCCCGAATCGAGGAGCAACCGGCATCCCCACAAATCTGAACTCTTTTACAGTGGAATAAAAATGCATCAATTAGCGAACTGAACCACTTGTTGGAAATCAAGCTTCAGTAGCCATTTTTCTGCTCGGTTGTTGTCATTTTGCGAGTTCTGTGTGTAAAGTTGTAATTCACCTCTGCCCTCTCCGCCACAGACATCGGTGCTGTGTACGTCTGCTGTGCACGCCGGCGCAACGTCCGACCAGCTCGGAGGTCGCGTGAGCGTGAGCCGTGAGAGGAGCCTGACGCTTTACGAGTCCACCTTTTCCAATGGGATCCTTTCTAAAACGTTCGTAAAATGGACGGGTTAATCTGCTCTAAATTGTTAAAAAAAAAAAAAGCGACAATCTTTATCACTTTCTACTTCAAATGCTTTCTTTTGAATGCTTACTTTTCTCTTTGGACAGGGGCTCATTATCTGAAAAGAAACTGGTGTTCACTCAAGGTACAGCTTGATAGCCTCAAGTCACATTTTCATTCTGAAGTGTGTTTACAGCGGTTCAGAAATGTTATTTTGTGGCCGTTTACAAAACATATCAGCATCTCGTCATGAACTACAAACACCTCTGATTACTCAACAGAATGTAATAACATCCTGACGGTGTATGGTTTAAACGCCTCATCTTTTGGCGACAAAGAGGACAAACTGTCCTGGTCCGCCAAGAATGTGCATTCTGGACACGAGGGGCTCGTCTGGACCGCAGGCTGGAACGATCCGTCGCCATGGGTGGAGCTTGGACTCGCTGATAAAAGCTCTATCACAGGTAGGATTGAGCGGTAGTTTTCAGAGGAAAATTAGTCCTCTTGAAAATCTTTTTAGTTTTAATATAATGTGGCCTCTAAGCCGCGCTATTTTAAATGTGATAAATCCGTTTTAAGAGCTAGCAGCCAGGGACCATTAAACAATGGAACCATTTAGTTTGTGGATTTGTCAGGGTGATGTATTTTATTTGTTTATCTGGAAACTCGATTCTTTATTAGCAGCTTCTTTTGTTCAAAGTACATCCCCACTGATAACCATTTCACCTTTACATGATGAGAGAAGGGCGAGTTGAGAAAGCGCAGTCAGTGTAACCGACTCATTGATTTGATCACTGTATTTAGCTACGGTACTTCTCAGATCCCTGTTGCCAATATTTTTATTTTCCTTTAAGTGACTAGCAACTAATTCTTGCATAGGACAACATGAGAACAGCCATTTTCGCATACTGTTCAGTATGACAAGAAAGGTCCCCATTGGAAGGCAATCACAGAGTAAATCACTCTCAACATTTACAAAGATGCGGTACCCTTTAATATTTTTTGCAAAAGATGAATGAACAGGTTGGAAACTTTTGACCCAAAGTACCATCGCGCTTTCCAGATATTTTGCCGTGATTGCGTTGCTTACCTGTACATCTCTACATTAGAAAAGTCCAAGCATTCAATTTTTTTTTTTAAACAGCAAACTGGAACGCAAACTTGTTTTGACTAATGTCAACCAAGTAATACCAAATAATGTTATTATTATTTTGTTTGTTTGTTTTTGTTTTTGCTTTCTATAAGCGAAGCAGAAAAAGAATCAAATCAGAAATTTGACTTTTCTTTTTGAAAAACTGAGTAAAGCGTGTCCTTGACTAACGACAGAGTTCTGTTCTCATGGTGGTGGCGGCCGAACCCAAATTTGGAGTAACCTAGTCATAATTCCGCTAAATACTTGCATGGAAAACCACTTCTAAGCCATAAATCGAAAAAGGGTCGAATGGAAAAAAAACAACTTCCTGCGCCACATGACCATGTGTTCTTCAGCTGTGTGATTGTGTGCTATTCATACCCCCGAAACACTGCACGGTAACGTATATGGAGGAAGTGCATCATTCTTAAGAGGAAGCGCTCTGTCATGAGGCCTCGCATTTGATGGACAACTCACAAACACATTCTCACCGACAAAGTGCGAAGTGAAACAACAGTGTCTCCCTTCCCTTTTTTTCAGGAGTGATCACAACCGGATCGAGCGAGAACCACGTCAAATCCTACTCGCTGCTCTTTAGCAGAGACAGGAAGAACTGGAAAGTTCACAAAGACGCTGTCAGCAAAGAAGAAAAGGTTGAGTTGTCTACCTTTGCTGATGTGGTCGTGCAGAAATTATCAGTTGTTCTTGTGGCTCTCATTTCTTTTTTCCTCACAGGATAAATCAAGCAGCTTTCTCTCTCTTCCAAGGTGTTTGAGGCCTTTGCCGACGGTCACCCGAGGGTGCTCAACAGCCTGTTTCCTCCGGCCGTGGCTCGCTTCGTCCGTGTGCGGCCTCAGCGCTGGCACGGCCAAAGTTCGGTTCAACTCCAAATCCTGGGCTGCCCTGTCAAAGTCACGCCAAGATCTCGCTCAACTGACGGTAGGTATCGTCTCTCGTCTTTTTCAATTGTTATTCATCTCCTGGCATGATCGGCCATGCTTTATTTATTTTTGTCGAATAGAATCTCCGTCCGGCAAAGGTAACGCGGCAACTCCAAAACCATCTCCCACGACCACGGAACGTCCCGTTTTGGTGGAATCCAAGCAGAGTGAGAGCATATCCAGTATTTTTGACACGCTGGGAATCTCAATACAAGTGCTATAAGCATGAATACAAATGACTCACTCATGGCTGTGCAGGATCCAGTCAACCAGTCATCGTCGCAGTGGGAGTGGTCCTGGGACTAATCATGTGCTTCTGTTGTTTGTTGGCTGGAGTCTGGTGGAAGAGAAGGTTTGTTTGTTTTTTTTTTTTAATACACCAGATTTCCTCAGGTAATGGCCGATGCTTTTTATTAACTCATTCAGTAATAGCCAATTCTAGACCAAGTCTGAAAAGACGTTTAAAAACGTCTTTGGGAGTGAATGAGTTAACTCAAATGCAGAGAATGCCAGCCGTTTATTAGGAAAAAAAGACTCTCAATAATGTAGATAACACGTCATAAGCGGTTTGGATAGTTGTTTTGCATCATCATTTTTGAAACCGAGAGCTGCTTCTTGGATCCCAATTAAAGCAAACAGCTCCAAGTTTGAGTCACACTTTGGAAATAAGATGTCTCAAAAACTATTATGTTACAAATAAGGACTGATATTTATCTATGGAAAGAAACCAATGTTAATAATTTCTCAAAATAATTATCAACAACCATTTAACACGTTGTGACTCAGTTTCCTCCCTTGACAGATTCGGGCACCAAAAAAAAATAAAGTGAATTTTCTTTTTTTTTTTTTTCTGTGACAAATCACAATAGAAGTCATCTCAAGGCGGATTTCACATTAAAGAGATCGAGAACCACATTCCTTATGCAGAACCAGTCACACGTTTGGAAACATCATCATATTCAAATGATCGCAATCACATAAAGAGGTCAAGAAATTCAAGCCAGTGCCGATTATTAATGCACAGCTGTGAAGTGAAAGTCATTCCAAGTCATGAAGCATCATCCACATCATTAAGCGAACTGAGAAAATACCAAAGCATTTTTTTACTGACCAAATAATGGCATCAATATTTCTTCATGTCAATGGATTAAGGATTAATCTACAATTCAAGATATTTTTAAATAATAATACACGATATATGCGTGTGTATCAGAAAACCAAAGGAAGGAAAAACTCCCTCGACGGAAGAAACCTCAAACAGAACCCAAGGCTCTGTGGGGTGACCGTCTGGGCCTGCGGGCTACCCAGGTGGTCCTTGGAGTGTACCGAGTACTCGCTGGCACCGTGTTGGTGCCCCTCTGCCGTAGAAAATGTTCCCCATATGATGACTTGAGGTCTATTTGAGTAAATGGGCTGGTAGATGTACAGATAGTCGATGTCTTTTGTCAAACTTTGTCATGGTTTGTGTTCGCTTCCATGCAGGAAAAAGGCAACCCAATTGAAATACTCCGTGCCAACAAGTAAGTCTGCTTCTTCCCTCAACTTGATGCCAGAGTTGTTTATCGGGGTTAAAGAGTAACTGTGTTCAGCAGGTTGCCAAAGTTTCCAGGAGAAGACTCTCCCGTGTCCTCCATCAGAGCTCATCTCATACCCTCTGGAGCGGAATATCCACGACAACCTACCGAGCCCCCCACGCAATGGTCAGAATGATATCAGTGATGTGGTTTGTCCAGGCGGCTAGATTCAGTCCTTTTTGGTCGGCCATTGGGATTCTACTTGTCATTCCCGCCGTCCTTCATTTTTCCCCACTGGGCTGTCACGGCGGACTTCTCAGCTCTCTCCGCGGGCTGGCCATTCTTTAGCCCGTCACCCAGTCACTGTGTAAACATTCCTTTCTTTTGCCCGCGGAGCCTCTCTGAAAAGGACCCTATAATTGGCGCTCGATAAAGGCCGCTCAGTCTGAGACTCCTACCACCCCCCCTCGCCCAACAGAGGGCCCCCTTTATTGAGACTGATAAACAGGACGGAAGGGCGACGCAAAGACAAACTGGCGTCCGGCACAGCCTGTCTAATTAGAAAGTCCTGCGCTAGCTTCTGTGGGGGTGCCTATGCCCTACACTGCTCAAGCTAGGCAGAAGAGTGGGCTCTTATGAGGCTGGAAAGAGAGGGGTGGAGGGAGGGGGTGTCATTTGGTGGTGGCCAAGCTGCTAATGGAGATTGTAGTTCAATGTTTGGCTGGTTTCCTACACATAACAGTGAGGGAAACTGTACCTAACGACCTGGACATGCAAGCCTGACACGTTAGGAATCATGTGATGTGCGATGCGGAAACAGCAGTCAGCAGCGTAGTGCCAGGTGTTTGTCTGAAGAGGGAACACCGCGTAAGGATATACAATGACAAACTAACTCATCAATCAACAAACACTGTTCAAATAGACTCCCAGAGGTGGGCATAATAATCATGTCATATTAGTGTTTTAAAATCTGTGCAACCTCAATTAATCCCGTCCAGCAGATTATGAGACATTCAAAAATATATTTATCCATTATTTTCTCAGCCCACCTGTGTATCAGTCAAGCCCCCTTTGGCCCCAGGTGAGAAAAAAAATCCTGGAGCTGACCCTGGTCATGGCCCACAAGCCCCGCCCCACAGTTAAGAATCACTTAACTGGGAGACCGTTGACATGCCTCTTTAGGTGCTGTTGTTTGTTTTTGGCACAGCAGTTAATGCTTTATGCATTAATGTCTGTTTCTAAACAAGGCTTTTATTTATTTAATTGAAACAGTAATTACTGACTGATGTAGTGCCGTTGCTTCGTTTTTATTACAAAGTGGAAGGAAGTTTTAATTTACCGCAAGTGGATAATAAACCTGGCGACTCGTTGGGATAAGATAGGTAAGCACATTGTGTGCTATGCTTTGGATCATGAGCTTCTCCTTTAAATAGTTTTAGAGTATTAAATAATTTACTAGTATAGGCAATATGGAATACAAATAATATCTTTTGACCATAAGTGATAGAAAATGCTTTGTTTTTGTAGACTATGCCCAACCCGCTACTGGACAGAAGGTGGGCTCTACATTTCGCCCCTCTTCAGACGAGGCCTACACCATCCCTTTCACGTTCGTCCACTACGACTCCCCTGGGAACCTGCCGGAGTATGCAGAGCCGCTTCCGCTGGAGGCCGAATACGCCACACCGTTCGGCGAGCAAGACTGCGCACCCACAGCAGGGGGCACTCACAGCAGCGCACGCGGGCACCCGCTGTCGGCAACTCTCGACTCCCCTGGGAGCTACGAGTGCCCCTCCCATAGGATGCTGGACAATGGCTACTGCACTCCCGCCCTCCACACCAACGCACCACGACCTGCCAGCGTCGTCTATGCTGAGCCGAAGTCATGTTACTCTTTACTACAGCGGTGCGAGGAACATTTGTGAGGCCAACTCACAGGAACCGGGACGGACTGTGTCGTCCGAGATGGGCCAAAGCTGACACAGCAGATTCTCCAGTGACACAAGAACCCAAAGTGGATCACAAAGGTCATGCGGGAGCCGTTACGTACTACTGTGTATTCTGAAAGGAGAACAAAGTATGAATCCACAATGTTGCACAAAGAGAAAATGACTCCTTCAAAATGTCATTCTGTATTTTTTTTTAATGATTAAATCATTGTTTTGGTCACAAGCTGCACTTTCAGAAAACTGTTTTACAGCAAAACAACAAATTACACGTGCGAATGCATGCATTAGTATTTACAGTGAACTTTTCTTCCAACTGTGATGCACTGGTAATGACGTGGTAGCCAAATACTGCAGTGGCTCGAATGAAATCTTAACATTGAACAGGTAGACTGGACAATTGTTTTTACAGTATTGAGTGCAACATGCTTATAAAAGAATATTTTATGACACAAAGGCACAATGGACATGTTGAGATTCTACATTGTATCTGTGTAGAAGGAAAAAAAAAATACTAACTTTTTTTTTTTTTTTTTTTTACATTAGTGCACAAAAAATGTCTGTACGACACACCAACACTGGATTTTTAGATGAATTCAGTCACCTTTATGGTGCGGCAGTTGTCTTAAATTCAAGATTCACATTAACATTTAATAAATAAATTGTGCTTTTTTTTTTGTTAATTACAGCTGTTTTGCCTTTTTTTTTTAAATAATGCAACTATTAGTTGCATAAAAAAGGTGTCTTGATTGAAGGGCTTTGTAGTGTCATTTTGGGAATAGAAAGGAGAAACAAATCACTTGTAAGGCACGACAAAGCTATTTTACATGTGAACACAGCTCATCAATAAATCCATCACGGGTCACAACTTTCGGTACAACATGGGTTTTAAACCACTTTGACAACAATATGATGCTGCTCTACAAACAAAAAGAAACATAGAAACAGAAGTGATGTCAGTAGATTGAGCTAGCTTAACAAACAATGTTGTGTGAGCATTCGGTATTCTTGCTGATACTGAGCATTGACAAAGCCATGAGGCTGGAGCGACTCCCATCTCATATTTGAAGAAAAAAAAATAAACTATTACAGGAGGCAACAATGGAACCTCCAAAGTCGCCAGAAAATCTTGGTTGTAATGCACATTTTGAAATCATTAATGAGCAAACGGGTGCAGAAAAATTGGCAGAACACAAATAAAACTAAATCCAAGTAACATGACTCACTTCTTGATGACACATAATGGAAACGGAAGATAAAAGGTGTGGTGGGGGTACTGTCACCTCCAGGTCATATTGTAACCAGTATGTGTCCTAAGAACACATACTGGGTTATACTGTATATGGCTGCTTTATTGGTATGCACGGTTGAAGGTGTATTTCTATCATTAGCAAAGGCACATACTTAACGTAAGACAAATTGAAGGCACAAAAGTTGCATTAATTGCTCTACAAGTCATCACTGGCATAGATAGATGAAGAAAGACGTGACTTGTCGACAAAAAAATGATTGGACTATTTAGGCAAAATGAGATCATTTCCGGCGGCGCACTTGATAATCCCTCATCGTGCAGCGACGTGCCATTTTACAATGGTTGGGAATCACTGGTTTAAGCTCGGCTATGAGTCAACATTGTTAGGTTGTGAAACATACAAAATACACTTTCACAACATAGTAACAATGTGCCGTTTGTTGGCAAGCATTTCAGCTAATATGCTGTGTACGCTAGCATCTGCTGGGTAAAATACGTTGATTTTGTTATTTTATTGTATTGCTCATAGTGTAGTCATTCACTGAATCACGTGTCATGGTTAAATCCTGTCGTCGCCCCAAAGATCATTTTATATGGCCCAACAAGGCAACTAAAGGGTTTACTCCATGTTCTTGGCTGTGTATTTCTTTTTTTTTTCTGTTATTATGGTAGAAAAATCTGTTCTGAAAATGTTCACTTTAAATGGTTTAACAAGATTTCTCCACCCATCTAATCCCTTTTTTTACATAAACTGAACACCTATACAGTGAACCTCGTTTATCATATTGGAGGCATCCCAGACCCACTTGCAATTGGTTAAAATTTGAGCCTATAAAAAAAACAACAAAACAAACATTTATACACAAACACATTTAACCTTACTAAAACACAATATAAACATATTTGGATACAAAAAAAAATGCAAACATAACAGGAAATACAATACATATTGTAAATTTTGTTACATACTTTAAATGCATGTACCTTTAAGAGGCGGGACTTGGTGGGTGGCATGTGACATTGGCAAGTCTTCATTCGAGCGTTTGGGTGTGAGCTGTGGCTAATAGCTCACGTGTGTTTCACTGTTATGCCTGCATTCAATAAAAGGTTGAAAAGCATATCGGCGAATGAGGCTCACTTTTACCACAAGAATACTGTAAAACTTCATTTAAAAAAAAAACGCAATTTAACGGCGCACAAATGACAAACACACAAATGACAAACACCGAACCAGTGTTTTTTTCACACCAAGTATCACAAAAAATAAATAAAGCTTTGCTCTCCAATTACCATGATGATGACCATTCTGCAACATAGTGTAGAATGGCTAAGTACTAATCAAAAGCAAGATACAGGTTTTATTCCTGAAATAACAATATTTAATATTACCGTAAGACACTGTAACATTATGCACACAGAGTTTGAGCGTTAATACTGTGTTTAAATAAAAAAGGGGAAAAATGCTTACATAATACATTAAAAAGTATTCCACATTAAAGTTGAGTATGATTTTGATCAAAATAACGAAGACAATATTTCTAAATGATTAAATGGCAATGTATTGCACTCAAAAGTTGAATACAACTGGACTGTACCTGCCAAATCCACTGTGCTGGATTTCAATCACATTGTGCACAGTTTGAATATTCAATTCAGTGATGGTTTTGATTACCACTAGAGAACCGGTGTCAAACTCAAAGCCCGGGGGCCAGATCTGGCCCACCATGTGATTTTATGCACCCCGCGAAAGCAAATTACAGTATGTGTATCGACTTCATGTTTTTTGCGAAAATACCAAAAGCGCAAATTGTTTTCAGCTTTTAAAACATTCAGATATTATAACCATTTTTGTCGCCAAATATCAAACTGTTTTTGCTGGCTTCTGATTTCAAAACTATTCAGCAATTTGTTGGATGTGACAATATGAAGCGATCATACATTTATTTCAGGTTTGCTGCATAACTATGAGCAATACTTTGTTTTTTTGTAACAAATGTCATTTGGCAACAATTTGGAGTTGTACCTTGAATGCAACACTTAGTCTCCACTGTCATGACTGACACCCTCATTTGTGCTTCCGTCTTTGGGAGCCCCCTCCTGTGCAGAGTAGTGTGCCACAGTCTGGTGTCTGTTCCGTGAAGGTGCGTCTTTAAAACGCAGGCCACAGTCCTCGCACGCGTAAATCAGCCTTGTGCTATCTCCCTCCGTCGGACCCTTGCCAGCGGTCCCACCAAGCAGTGCGAATCCAGACAGACTGCCAGTCTGCGACGGAGCATTGCCGTCAGGGCTGTGAGGAGTGTTCAGATTAGCGGGCGGATAAGCGCGAGGACGCCCGAGTGTCGCCCCCGTGGGCCCTGCCTGCTCCGGGGCCAGACCATGGACTGTTTGGTTGTGGAAGCGGATGCCCGAGCGGTTGGAGAAGGCTTTTCCACAGATGTTACAGATGAACGGCCGCTCGCCGGTGTGGATGCGTATGTGAATCTTGAGGGCTCCGGATTGGGTAAAGCACTTGCCGCACTGACTGCAGCGGTAAGGTTTCTCCCCTGTATGGATCCTCTGATGAGCTCGGACTCCTGCCAGGTGGGGAAAACCCCTCCCGCAGAAGCCACAGGAGTATGGTCTCTCGCCCGTATGGATTCGTTTGTGGATCTTCAGAGCGCCCGACTGGCTGAACCCCTTGCCGCACTCAGAGCAGGCGTACGGTCGGGCGCCAGTGTGCACATGGAGGTGGATACGTAGGTTGCTATGAGAGTTGAAGGTGCGTCCACACTCCGTGCACAGGAAGCCGGAAGACTTCTGGGCGTGCTCGGCACGCTGGTGCTGCAGCAGCTGCGAGGGTCTGGAGAAGGACGCCGGACAGTGCATGCAGAGGTGTGACAAGGGGGCCGTCGGCGGGCGGCTGCGCTCCTCCGGCGCGCGTTGGTGCAGGCGGGCCTGCAAAGATGCCAGGCAGGGGAAGGGAGATTGTGGGTATGCCAGGCACGTGCGTATAGGGCAGTGGCGGTGGTGGAAGTGGTGGTGCGTGTGGCAGAAGGCGGAGCAAGGGAATACGGAGGCTAACTGGCTCAAGGAGGATAGTCGGCATGGCGGAGTTTCTGGGTTTGGCCTGCTCTCAGATGAGCTGCCAGGTTCAGGGCAGCTGTCATGCGAACTCAGTGGGAGAGGAGCACTGGTTGAGGTGGAGGCAGAGGAGGGGCCTTGCTCTTTTCGAGCCTCCGAGCATGGAAGTAAAGACGAAGCTGTGGGAGATGAGAAAGGGCAGCCAGGGCAGGTGCAGACATGGCGCATATCTAGCACACATGACAGCAAAAGGATTATGTTTTTGAATATCTTTTGGATATGTCAAATGTGACACATGAATATCAGAATTTCTTGTGTTGTCCATTTGTTCAATGGACATGGGGGTCTGGGGGGCAACATATGTACAGGGAGTGAAGCATCTGCTTTGACCAGGGATGTGCAATTGGCAGCCTGCAGCTCACGCGTGGCCTGTACCCACACTCTGAGTGGCCCCTTGATTACCCCCACCACCCAATGAAATGGGAAGGGTGGATGATAAATATGTTTCCACTACTACAGTGGACCCCCTGCATACTCACAATGCGACATCTATCGATTGACCTATTTGCATTTTTTTTTGTCAAATTTTCCAATACTGTACATGTATGTTTGTTTGGGGGTCCTGACACAAAATGCATCTTGGGATATTTTCCTCGCCAAGCCTTCACAAGTGTCCAATTGATGCATCCTTGATTTACGATAACTGACAAGAGCAACAACTGGGTATTCTGTGTGTTCTTGGTTTATACCTACTTTCAATCGGGACAGTATTTAGGCCTCGACTGATGAGAAATCCAAAGGAGGTAGAACGGACAAGAACGCCAATTGAGAAACGGCTAGGTTTGAAAGCAAACCATCTTTCCTTTCCGTTCTTTAAAATGAGTAACGCCTATTATATAAGCAGGTTTATCATCGCGTTAGCTTCCATTTCTTAAGTCAATCAAAACTTGACGCGCTGTAGCAGTGCCTGTCGCCACGATGTATTTATTTGTCCTCTTAAGGCAACTCGCTTCTAGATTGGCTATCAATAGGTGCCACGTGACACAACGACAGATCAGTACATCAAAAGTCGTTAGTGTTTGACTGATAGTGTGACACTTCACTAATTAGTGAAACCTTTACGAGCATATTAAGGAGGCTGCAAACTTTAAAAAAAAACACACACACTTACCGTCTCTGGCCGTGTTTTTCCTCAGCGCCGCCTCGGTCTTGTCGTGCATCGGTCGGGCTTGTTGGAGCGTGTCCCCACTTAGCAAGCTCCACACGTTCATGACGTCGGGCTGCTCCTTTGAGGAGCTCCCAGACATCAGGAGGTCGCCGATAAACTGGTGCATCTCCATCCAATTGCTTTGGTCAGGCTGTAGGGTGTCGGAACAAAATGAGTGACACGGGCTAGCAAGATTTTTTGTTGTGGTATTTACGAGTACTTACAGTGTCGCTACCCTTGTCTTTGTCCATCAATTTACACTAACTCGACTTAATTTATACTGTCTACTTTACTTAAAGATAACTGTACAAGAAGCACGACGAAGAGAGAGAATCACATTTTTGTATGATCAATATCGCTGGCTAGCATGTGTAACTTCCGGTGTTTCAGACATGTGACCGGAAGTCAAATGCAGCTGTTGAGAAGTCCAACACGCACATTATAAATAAATACCGTTAAAATCTATTTTGAATACATTATTTTATTGTGTATTACGAATAACACATTCGGTAAATGTAATATTCTAGCATCTTATTTTACCTAATGGACGTGAACAAAATAGCCTACTTGGCACAGCTCACATTCCGATGCGGCAAAATACATCCAAAATAATATTAAATACAGGTCCAATCAAAGCTGAGCATTATTACCTTGGTAGTGGTCATAATGTGGTCAGTCACTATAGATATGTATTATGTCAAGCCATATCAGCATTTCATGACATGAAATTAACTCTAGCTGTAATAGATACAAAAATGCTTAATACTGTACATGCTTACATGTATATCACAAAATACACTTAGTTGTTCTAGATGACCTTGTACTTGGTTCTGCTCTATGCGAATTGACAGTAGGTCAAATATAATTTCCCCACAAATCTTTGTGCTACGTAATGAAATCAGCATGCATTAAACGGCATTCAACATCCAACAAGCGCTGCTTAAGAAATGCAGCATGCAAAAAAATGCAAATCGCAAGCACAATTCCTGAGTAGAGACTTCATCAAACGTAAAAATGATCTTATGAGCATCAGTAACCTTGATGTCTGCGCTTCACTCTTAACCTCATTAGAAAGATTCTGTGGTTATTCCATGCTCATCTGACATTCAGCATTCACACTGCTCAGTTCAATCCAATGTCGAAAAAATGTCCTTACTGGATTAATTACACGAACCTACAATTTCTATTTGTACACTCAATCTGTAAATTTACTTGTGAAAAGTAGTAGCCCATGAGCTACAGCAAATCACATCATTTGCAATCTAACCGCAGACACTTCCGTGACAACTTTCTCATCATTCATACCGAACAGATATTTTAACTTCAGACTCACTGCCATAATAGACATGCGTTGCAACCTAAATGAATCATGTCAATATGCATGCCTTTTTTTGGAATATTCAATAATTTAAAAGTGTGATGTTTTGCTCATCTAGTTGCAGAATTTGCATGAACAAACGTATTTAATGTGACACTTCAAACATTATTTCAAGTATTGAAGAATAAGAAACCCAGAGTTTATATCCTTGATGTATTTCAATTTTTGTCACACATAAAAAAAAAAAAGGTTTAAAAAAATATTGTACAAATTGAGCAAGAATTGTATTGGGTACCATTTAACACTGCAATTTTTATTTTCAAAACAATGATCCCAGTGTGCCAAAGGTAGGAATGTTTTTATTAAAAGAATAACAGATGTATACTAACCTAAACGATACTAGTATTGCTGAGGACCCCTAAACATCTGAGTCTGTTGAGTATAGCCATTAAATTCTATTATTGTCTCTCTCGGATGTTTATAGAAAGTCAATCTCCATTTTAATTTCTCCCGAAAGCTTCTATGTTGAGTCAGGAGATTGAGTCTCAGTTTTTATTTTGGAGGATGTTGTTGAAAGATCCACAACACAGTCGTTCAATTCTTGTCTCGCCGCCTCTCCTGTCACCTCATATTCCATCGGCTCACTTTTAACCATAGGAGGATGTGTTGGATTGGGATCTTTCTTGGTTAAATCCATTGGTGCGCACTCTGCATCTTGGATAGCAGGCCACATGCCAAGATGTTGATCAGGAGGAAAGCTGCGGTGCGCTCCTAGATTTTGGACTTCTGGGACTACGTGTTTGATCCCAGGCGGAAATGTCAGGCCATTTATATTGGCGGGAACAAACAGGACGAGATTAGCACCAGGCGGGGGGATGTGGTCAAGGGTGATCTTCCAGCAGCTATCTGAGGCGGCTTCATCCCCTGTCGAGAACTGCAGAACCGGAGAGTTGGTGACAGGTGCCGCAGTGTTTGGTACATGGGTCTGCACTGGGTGTGCTGGTGCTGGATTCAATGTATCATCTGTGGTGGGAATTATCTCAAGATTCTTCTTAGATGAAGGGTGTTTCTTTGTAGCAGTCTAAAATGATACAAAAAAACAAAAATTATTAAACAGGGTATATGAAACGGGAGCCTTTATTTCTTACAAATTAGCACCGCATGCCAAAACAAGATGTTTTGACATTTGTGGCAATTACTGTTACTTACTTACTTACGTTGCTGGTAAGACGTACTTACCAGCAACGTCTGAAAGAAATTCGATTTTGAAAGTCTGTGTAAACACGTCAAACCAGTCATCTCTGTCACATGATGCGGTCATAAAATAAGTAAGCCTACAAGCTATCAACAATGAGTTAAAACTAATATGGATTTTTTGAGGCAGATGACAATTCCAGTATTTGGCAAAATAAAATTCCATAAATGAAAAAACAGTCAATTAACTGAATAATTATATATGTAGGTCAAATGATGAGGCAAAAAGACAACCCACAACGTTCAAGGAAAAGAAGACTGGACACAAGAGACAAAATCAGCAGCCCTACTTGAAATACAAGTTTATCGTACTGGTGATTCACATGCAAAAAGCCCACTCTGAAAATATGTGGTGACAGGCACGGGAAAATGAGGCAACGATGCCTTCAAAACTGCAAAGAGCAGGGTTTTGCAAAAATGACCTAACTTTGTGAAAGGGCAGTGCATGGGCCAAGATATGATGTAAAATATGGGCAAGGGAAAGCAAGTAAAAACTGAATCGAAGGGGCCCTAGGATGGAAGCCTGAGGAAGACCAGTCATGAGAAATATCAGGATGGGTAGATTTGAGTTTGATAAAACCTCAACAAACTTAATACAACCAAAGAAATACATTTCTATTCAACTCTTAAAGTCAATGTGTTCAACGTCATTGCATAATAATCAATTTGTTGTGCAGAATTGATTACAGATTAATCATGTTGTGAAACAAATGATGCACAACCAGCTGAGGTACTGCTGACTATAATCATTAAATTGATGTAGGAAATGTCATCAACTAGTCCACACTTACCGCAGGTTTGAGAGGCTGGGGTGTTTGTCCACATGTCTTCAGGTGGCTGTCGTAGTTCTGCTGATGGGGAAAGCCCAGTCCACAGCTCTGACAGAGGCAAGGAGAGTTGCCGGCATGGCCGCCCATGTGGGACATGAGCAACAAGGCCGAGCGGAATCCCTTCCCACACTCTGCGCATTTGAGGACCCTTTGGTGAGCCCCGCCATGTTTCTTGAGCTCTTCAGTGGTGCTAAAGCTGAGGCCGCATTCCAGACATCGAATCTCGTCCCCTTTGACATCACAGCTTCTCCCTTTTACATCGCAGCTGCCCCAGCAGCCCGTGTCCTTCTTGTGTTGCAGGAAGTCTCCCTGGCTTGAAAACTCTCTCAGACAAGCCACGCAGTGGATGCGCCCGGGTTCACACTTGTGCTGGCGGTAGAGCTTGGCTAGGCGGAAGTGACAGTGGCACCTTATGCACGTATAAGGCAGGAGGCCGAGGTGGGAGAAGCTGTGTTTGAGGAGCCAGTCCTTGTTGCTGAATGTCTCGGAGCAATCGGTGCATTTGTAGATGCGGTAGCATGCCTTCCTCTGGTGTCGCTTGAGGGATTTTGCCTGGGTAAAATGGCGTCCGCATTTTTCGCAGACGACCTCCGGCATGGAATTGTGCAATGCCACGTGATGCTCGCAGGCCTTCAGACTGGTGAACACACGCTTGCACAGGTCGCACTCATAGAATTCGCTCTCAAAGTGAGTATTGGACAGGTGGTGCTGCAGAGATTTGTGCGAGGCAAACGACATGAGGCAGATGCGACAGTGTGGCCGGTTCACCTTGCTCGGGCCATGCGTGCGCAGGTGCAAACGGTAGTTGTGGACCTGCGAGAAGCGCTTGCCACATTCGGCACAGCAGTACGGGCGCGCTCCTGTGTGGAGGTTCATATGTTCCTGGAGCTTAAAGTCAGAGGGGAGCCGCAGGCCACACACACTGCAGACGTAGTTGCCAGAATTAGCCACCTCTGTAGAGAAGACAATGACGGTTGAGATGTGAGATTGTCACATTCTTGGTCTTACGTTCATGACAATAAAAATGACAATTTTGCTATTGGTGCAAAAAGTGCAATCCATCGTAAACAAGGACCTTCTGTCCCTACAAAATGCAGCTCGGTGACTGTAACCCAAACAACCACAGAGGGAGAACACCTTCTTTGTTCCTCTGTATTTCAAATCTGTGAGGCATCTTCAAAAGGCAAGTGGTTTTGCTTTATTTTAGTTTTATTACACAGTAAACCCCTGGCATTCGCAGGGTATAGGAACCGAGCCCTGGTGAAAAAAAAAAAAAAAAAAACAATTGACGCCATGCTGCACAATGTTAAAAATTACTTCTATTAAGAGTTTAAACTGTAAATATACTACAAATTGTGACTTTAAAAAAAAATCGAGTTTTCTGTCAAACTTAGACAGAACTTAAAAGTTCTCTAAAAAATGGCTTGCAGATGATATTTAGGGGTACATGAATTTGCTGCTCTGCCCCTCTGTAACTTACATTGACAACCCAGACTAAACTTCGCACCTCCTCGGCGCACAAAGATGTTAGTCGCTCAGTCAAACTGTATCACTTCATCATAACATACTGTAATTTCTCAACATCAATTAATACTGTAATTTGTATACTGGATTTGCTAACACCAACTAAAACTAGTAGTTAAACTATTTTGCACTTCAACAAGACGGCCATACTCGCCACAGACATGGCCTACCATTGTCAAGCCCTTCTTGATCTTCATCATCCTCTTCATCTTCGTGGCAGACCACTGAAACGTCACTATCATCCGAGTCGCTCTTCTCCTGTTGCTGTTGAGGTGCCGCCGGTTTGTTCCCATTGACTTCCAGGGGTGTTGCCACACCAACAGCATCCGCTTCAATCTGTAGTGATTGAAGTTGACTTGGTGATGTCCGGAGACCAGTACCTGCCTCAATCCAAGTCGAGGAGCGAGCCTGTTGGCCTTTGAGCTGCTTGGATGGCTGCCCTTTTAAATGCTGGCTCCCCCTCGGTGGGTCAGGGCTTGTCAAAGCAGGAGAGGGGCAAGGTGACTGTGAGTCATCACATGTTGTAGAGAGGCTTTCCTGGACGTCGGGAAAGCCCAACTCTGTCAGTTGGATATCAATTGTGTATTGTACAGACATTGTACCAGCCGGGGAAAGGAACGCAAAAGGAGGTATTTCGTGGTAATAACGGGAATGCACTCGTGTGTGTGATCGCTGATGACACAGTTGCTGATGCACTTCAGTTACTGCTACAATTCACGCCCGCCACACAGACTCCCTGACCTGAGCCAACGTCCAGGATTAAATGTCTCTTTCAACTGAAATTGCCTTTTGGTCTTTAATAGTTGATGTCGTCACGGCGGCCAATCACCAGGCCTGCACTTAACGTCCAACACTCGAGAGCGAGAGTTAGACACACTCTTTCTACATCCTTGTTGTGAGAAAGTCTTTAGCCGCACCTGTCAAACAGCTAGAAGCATGTTAAATCCTTTAAACGTGGTCCTTTCTCCACATTTGCTTTGTTGAAAACATCATTGGAATTCCGGCTGTAGTTCACCTGATTGGGGCACGCTGCTCACCTGGCAGATTGACTTGCCACTCTATCGTCTGCTCACGGTCTCAGAGCCGAACGGTCAACATATTCAGTTTTCCTGTGTAAGTGGCAAAATAAACTAAGAACAAGTCCTCCAGTTTTTTGACACAATTCTGTGTTTTGACGACGCAATTATAATGAACGCTCAACTCTATTAGCCAAGTTGGGCAGCAATGAAAATAAGGCACCACAAAGGCAGGAAGTAGCCGTGGATACGAGAGCGCACCTATTGTTCCGGAATGGTATTACACGTATTAAACGCCTCCACAGTGTTTCAACGTTGTTTGTGGACGAGACTCTTTTATGTCTTAATCATTACACAATGGGTCGACGCTCTGGTTTTGTCACTGGTCAACCACAGGGCACAAATAAAAAAATAACCATTCACTGACGTGCTAAACCATTTCGTCAACAGTGCCACCCTCATCGTAAATTCACGTTTGCTCAATTTAAGATTAAAAAAAAATACTACTGTTACAACTGCATTTGTTACTTTAGCTGTTTGTCCTTGGTTTTAAATGAGCTTGTGTAGCACCTTAATTCACTTAAAACAAATTTTGAAAGAAGCTGTGAGGGTGGTTTGTAACTGGCTCAAAGGCACCTCAATAGTAATCAGAAGTAGATAAGCATCTTTACAAAAGCCAGTTGCCTTTTTTTTATCCCCAGTGGGATGGGAACCATGACCATTGATTGATTCGTGCCAATATATTATTACATACTGTATACTGTACTGTATAGATGTAACATGTGCATTGTGATGACTCGAAAATAAAAACTGGACTTGTTCAAAAGCCTGCATGGACTAGAGCCTGTTTTATTTTGTATTTGTACTGTCCAAACACAGCAGTAGGAAAGAAACAATCCAGAGAAAAGACACTTAATATACATTATTTACTGTTGGACTCTGTACGCATGATAGAGCCACAAGTTTCATTCCCGAAATGTCTATGACATAGTAATTCACCTCAGTGAAAAAGGAAAAGAGCAGTCATTAGAAATCATGATTATAGTGGATTAATTGTCCACGCTGAATCTACACCACTCAAACAAAACTTTGTGGTCTGTTAAAAAAAATGTAGGCATGTTAATTTAGATAGAGCCATGATCAAAACATTAGGTGGAGAAAAAAAATACATATGAACCAGAGGCTGTACATTATTTTTGACAAACATTTAAAACATGGCATCTAAGAGCTGACAAAATATGCACTTCAAATTCTTTTTGTTAACATGAAAAAAAAACATTAAAATTCACACCACAAAAAGAGAAAAGAAAAAAAATTAAGTGAATCAGAACAGTCTATGTTTTTACAAAACAACTATTATTTTGTTAACAGTATGGAAACATTTAGCTAGTCAATGAGATGTCCCATGTAAGATTCAGCTTGAAATCCAAACTTCTTACAATGCCATTTGTCAAAACGTCATCAGCTGATGAATTAGGATCCTAAAACAAGAGGACGCGTCTCGTTGCTTTCTCGAACTGCCAGTCACGATTATCTTTTGGGGGACTCTGACTGCTGTTCGGGGTGGCTCTTCTGGTGAGCCTTTAGAGTGCGCTCGCGGCCAAAACTCTTGCCGCAGGTGGGGCAGGCAAAGCGGCCAATGGCATGTGCACGTGACATGTGTGCCTCCAGCTGCTCGGGACGGGCAAAGCTCTCCTCACAATCGCCACACGGGTGGGCTTTCCGGACGGTGTGCTTCTCTTTCTTGTGAGTGCGCAGCTGAAGTGAGCTGGGAAAGGAGAGGTCACATTCGGGACATGCGTGCTGCTTGGGCGTCACAGCTTCCACTTTAACTTTGGTTTCCTTTGTTGCTTCATCGCCATCAGCTGCAGCACCTTTTTTTTCTTCTGCTTCAGATTTTACAGCTACTGCTGCTTTAGGAGGGCGCCCTCGTTTTGCTCCACCTGCTTTTGGTTTCTCCTCTGCAGGGGCTGCCGGTGTTTCGGGAGTGTCATCTGCATTTGTCGCCTCCCCCTCCTCACAGACCACCGCCTCGTCTTTCTTCTTTCGCTTTCCCCTTTTCTCAGTGCTTGCCACCTCCTCAATCTTGATTTGGCGTCCGCGCTTCTTGGTCGCCGGAGCGCTGCCGTTGCACTGCTGGCCTTCGGGATACTTCTGCTCGTGTTCATTCAGCTCAGACTCACTGTTAAAGCCCTGGCCGCACTTCTTGCAATGATGACTTTTTGCGGGCTCCTCCGGATGCTCGGCTGTCTCAACATCGGGGCGAGGGTGATGCGCCAGACGATGCGTACGCAGCATCGCAGCACTCCGGAAGGTTTCGTTGCAATCTTTACACGGCAACTGCTTCTCTGGACATACATGCCTTCTGTGTGTTGTGAGCTGCCAAAAAATGAGAACAGAAAATACATTAATGAAGTATAGTACTGATCCTTTCTTTTCTTTACCACGTGTTCTCATTTGGATCACAGGTGAGCTGAAGCGTACCCCAGCTAAATTTGGACAAAGTCAAACACAAGACAGATATAAAAAAAACACTCACAATTATTATTCTTTCCGGCAATGGAAATTTTTAAGCCATGTTTTTTGGAATGTGGGAGGAAGCCATAAAACTCTAACAAACCCCACACAAGAACAGGTAGAGGTAGAACATGTAAATTTCACAAGAGAGGGCCAGAACCAAGATTTGAACCCAGAGACCAAGAACTGTGATGCACACATGCTAACTATTGATGAGTCACTGTACTAACTATAATTAAAAAAAAAAAAAAACAAACAAACAAACATCGAACATCGGTCTCACTTCAGTGAATGTTCTGAAGCTCTCCTTGCAGTGGGCACATTTGAAGGGCTTGTCATCCTTGCTGTGTGTGGGCTGGTGCAGTGTCAGCTCCTCAGATGATAAAAACGTGCGGTCACACACGTAGCATGTAAACAGTGTGTTGCCCTGTGGAGGAATGGCACAGAAGGTTAAGATTAGTTTACTAAAATGCTAATTTCTTCATTGTGAGACAATAAAGGTTTTTCTTATCTTAAAAGGATGACAACAAGTCACAATAGTTTCCCATGTCACTTATAGGAAAAATCATCACTTAAGTAATCGAAAAATGTATTCATAGCGCAAC
Source organism: Hippocampus kuda (assembly GCA_901007745.1). Classification (NCBI taxonomy): domain Eukaryota; kingdom Metazoa; phylum Chordata; class Actinopteri; order Syngnathiformes; family Syngnathidae; genus Hippocampus; species Hippocampus kuda. The sequence continues at coordinate 34,617 of CAAKHF010024076.1, read as the reverse complement.
CTAATTGGAAAGTTGGCGACACTTGACTGTAAGATCATCTCTTTTGACAGCCACGTTGTTTCCGCAAACTGTGTGGGGGATACCACGCAGTACTACGGAAACTGCAAAATAAATAAAATCTGTATCGGGAAGCTTACTTTCTTCAAAGTACTACTGTCTAAATTAGATGAAAGTTTTTACATTTATTAGCCGCCCCATCCATTTTGGAGAAAATGTAAGACTTTTAAGTGCGCCCTATGGTCGTGAAAATACGGTCGCATTTTCACAGTCGCGTTCCACCAAATAGCTTGATGAGCATTGCATCAAGTAAAAGATTACTACCAATGGCTGCTACCCTGCTTTTGAGGAAATAACTGGCTACTTTATGAGGAAATGGGGGCATCCAAAATAGACAAGCATCATGACTGAAAACAGGCGTTGCAACACATCACTTCAAACAGGTACAGAAAACGTGGCAAGTCAGACTTTTAGCCGATTCAAGAAAGCGCACCTGTTGAAGTTGTTGCTTGTACTCTTCCCGGTGGCTCTTCTTCATGTGTCTTTCCTTGGCTTTGGCATTGCAGAAGGTGATGAAGCACTGGAAACACTGCAGATTCTCATGCTGGTCTGAAAGGACAACAGAAAAGGCAACAGGTGAGAACCCCAGACAAGCACGTTAAGTGCATTTGAGTCATATCTGTTTTTGAAATGGTAGCTAGCTTGTCTCCCGTGGCCAAAGGGTAGGACTTAGGATTTTTCCTGCATATAAAAGAAAAAGGATCCCACTCAGTCTGTGCACCCCGAGTCAGAAACACTGAGATTTGGTCAGGGACATTTGCATCTCAGCCTAAACATTGAAAACAAAAAAAAAAGCAAGCCACCAGAAAGATGTACAAAAACACCAATTTTCCTTTATATTTTTGTTTTCTTTGACTGATATTGAGTGGCAAATAGACATCTTATTTTAAATACAGTTTTATTGATCCAACACAATGTCTTGTGATACAAAGATCTGTTTTACTCACAGGGTTGAGCAGTTGGAGCAAGAGGTCCATTCAGGGTGATGGGCCGTTTGAACGGCTCCGCCGGTTTTTCTAGGGGGGCTTCTGGGGTTGGATTTGGCAGTCCCCGTCCCATCACAATATCTTCAATATTTAAAATGTCAGAGTCCATCATGGAATATTAAGAAGCCACAGTAAAATCCTGCACAAAATATTGAAGGTCAAATAGTTAGTTGCCCAAATCATTTCAACCAACTCTCACAACATTAACATAAAATTGGTTCAAATTGTTGCTCTTTTATGTTTATAGATTCACAATCAACCAGAGCATGCCCATCTTCAATTGTTGAATTGAGGAAACTGGACTATTCATGATGTTTGTTGAATTTCCTTGTTTTATGAAAGCAATCAAATTATGTTATAGGCTGTAACGATACCAATCTAAACATCATTCCATACGGTTCTTTTAAAAAAAAAAACATTCACGAGGTACCTAATATTTAAGATGCAATTAATTAAAGAAAGAACGAGAGATGCCAACACTTACTATCCACGCATTTACAACGTATTAAACGACGTAAATTAATTGGATTGATTTATTTCCGCCGCTAATCTTTCAATTCACGTTTTAGCCTTCCCAGGCCGCTAGCGTCTGTCTCGTTAGCACCATGTAGCAAACACTTTCGAGCGCGATTATCTACACACTGAACGCGTTATTCGTCTCATTCTGAACCACTCTAAAAATTGTAATGTGTACGTATACCCCTAGTAGGTGGTTATGGACAGTAAATACGCGCTAAAATGCAGTAATGACAAAGTAGCGAACCAAGGTAATGCTAGGCTATCATACTGTGCTCTGCGAGTTAGCGCTAACAACACAGAATGCCGCTCAAAGAGCATCGTACACTTTTCGTGCATTTCATTAAGTTTGGCCCCATGGATGGCGCCAACAAATATATTTGCAAATGTTTGCGGCAAAACCGAACCCGAAAAACAAAGTCATTATCGAAATAAGATCTTGATGGACAAGTACATTACCTCACTGCGCTGTTTAAATTTAGTTGGACTGACAGAATTGACCCCCCGAGAAGTAAACGCATAGAACCGAGTCGGACGCTTCCTGATGCGAGACCATGGCCGTTGAGGGCAACTAAGATGGCTGCCGTTTCTAACCACGAAGTATACGAAGAAAAACGAACCTCCAAGACAAACAAATTCAAACTGTACGCGCGCAAGTTTTCAAGTAGTATTTCAAACGTGCACGTGCAATTGGACTCAAGTAAACTGAGAAAAAGAATAAAAATCGCTCGGTTAACTCATACTCGATGAGGATATTTGGTCACGTGACCAAAGTTTGGTGACGAGTTTCATTTGAAAATCTCATTGGTTGCCTTTATTTAAATCAAATCGTTACACTACACTCACTCCAGAGGATTCTGTATTATTATGTGCATAGTTGCATCAACATCACGGTCTTAGCCACATTTAAGACATTATAGTTCCATTAATGCATTGAGACTTTAATGTGCACAGTTAATCAGATTTTAACTTGAAAAGTTGGCAGTGCCCTTCACAACACCTGAATGAGACACTGAGGATGAACATGACAATTGTATGTCCCAAAACAAATATAGTAAACCGCAATCACAATTTGTTGCGCGGTGGACAAGCAGTTTGCGCATCAACCTTAAAATTCTGAGGTTGGCCCATTGAATCAGGCTCCATCCGGCCTTTCTAAGCGGAGTTTGCTTGTTGGCTAATATTTACTGGCTTCAGATTTCAAAAGTAGTCATCCATCAATTTGTTGTGTAAACTGTATGTGATAATACAAGGTGATCTTATATTTATATGTAAGTCATAACAGCCCTAACTATGAGGCCTGCAACAAAATTTTGCATTTGGTAATTCATTTTCTCTCATCTTGCATACATTAGCATCTTTTAAAACAGATTTTTGAAAAAAATGCAGATGTACTGGCAATTGGTGACCAATTAGAGCATTTGCATTGAGTATTACTTATGAATGAAGTGCTTATGACAAAGAGGTCACGAACAAAATTAAGTTCCTTGAACCACAAAATGTGTTCGCAAGTCAAGAACATACCAGTTCATCATTAACCTATGCTAATGCAGCAGGCAATTCCTATTAAGTGCAGCACAAAACTTCAAACAACATGTGCTGTTTTGGATTATTTTATACAAGTATGTTCATGGGAAGTTTTCAGTGAAAATAGAAAAAGAAAGTTTAAATGATTCCAAGGCGTTTTTGCTATGCATTCCCCTATAATACTTTTCTCCAATGCAACTTTATTCAATCAAGACTCCCAATCAAAAAAATAAAATATAATTTTACACATCAACAGTAGATGAAACAATAGTCACAATTCAGAAACACACACATGAAGTGTTAAAGCATTAAAAAAAATAACTCGTGACAGGAGACAAAGATATGAACTTGAAACAAAGCTACCTTGTTCGTGGAGGTAAATACAGCCTTAATAGTGTGCAAAATTGGCCATGTAGAATATTTACACACTCTTAAATGTCACATTCATTCATTCATTCATTCATCTTCCGAACCGCTTTATCCTCACTAGGGTCGCGGGGGGTGCTGGAGCCTATCCCAGCCGTCTTCGGGCAGTAGGCGGGGGACACCCTGAATTGGTTGCCAGCCAATCGCAGGGCACACAGAGACAAACAACCATGCACGCTCACACTCACACCTAGGGACAATTTAGAGTGTTCAATCCGCCTGCCATGCATGTTTTTGGAATGTGGGAGGAAACCGGAGCACCCGGAGAAAACCCACGCAGGCCCGGGGAGAACATGCAAACTCCACACAGGGAGGCCGGAGCTGGAATCGAACCCGGTACCTCTGCACTGTGAAGTCGACGTGCTAACCACTGGACTACCGGGCCGCCTGCAGTAATAACAATCGAGTGTAATATATTTTAGAATCATATTGCACTACTGTTTTAATTAAGGATCATTACTCATTTTTCAGGGGGGGGGGGGAGAAATAAAAATGCATCTGTACAAATAAAAGCCTCTTTCCAATTAAATGCCTGGCCTTTATGGGATGTGGGTATTCAAATCACAACCACTGTATGAGGAAACATTGTCTATTAACAGTTATAAATAAATAAATAAAAGTAATTTATTTTGGAATTTGTGTAGATAAGCATATACTATATGCACTGTCACACTGCAAAAGCATTAAAAAAAACAACAACAACCCGGTGTGACAAAGTGTTCGTTTGTGTCACTGTTCTCATCAATTCATGAATATTTTGACTCAGCTTGTGGTGACCTCATTCATGACCAAAATAGGAACATACAGAAAAGTAAGACTGAAAAAAAGATCAGTCGGGAAGTGCTAGAGGCTTCCCGAACTTGCCTGATTGTGGAAATTCAAAAAGCAATTGTGGTTGCGCGAGATGCAGAGAAAGACACAGCACTTGAGGCACAGAACTCGGGATGTCCTCTGACAGTCGCCAAAACGACATCTCCCCCCTTCGCCCTCAGCTAACTGCTCTGGCCAGTGGCCTGAACCGTCGTACCGTGTTGCGGCGTCGGGGAGGGGGCTTTCTTCGACTGTGCCGGGGTTAGGTGGGTCAGTTCTAGCATCAGCTTTCGCCGGGGAGGATTGAGGGAGGACAGAGTTCTGAGGGTCTGAGCCGCTGGAGTGGATCAAGGCTTTGGCTACTGCCAATCTGAAGTCCATAAAAGATAAAGGTGCTGATGTGGCCATGTGATTGTGTCTGTACAAGAGCCAGGAGTTGACCAAAGCCATATCTGTTAGGTACCAGAGCACAGCGAGAGGCCAACCTGCAGGTGAGGTGGTAACCGGGATGGAGTAAAGATTCAACAAATCTCTGTTGAGGCGCACCGCCGCCTGGGCTTTCTCAAAGTTGCTGATGAGCGAAGCCATGCTTCTGTGACAGTTTCCTGCCGTGGAGAGAATGAAGCCGCTGTGTGACCTGCGCAGCACCAGCTTGCCGTCCGAGCTAACAAACTCATCTCCGATCTGGCCCTGGGCTCCGCCCACCCGGCCTGCTCCGTGGATCCCGGCCACTAGGAGGCGCTCGAGCATGGCAGGAGTGGAGAGTTCTTGCTTGCAAAGAAACACATTGCTGCCTTTGGGGATCATTTTCTCAATAGCATCCTCCTTATCGCACAGATCCGCTTTCAGGTCCACATGAAGGAGAAACCCCCCAAATCCAATCAATGTGATGCTATACAGAGCCAACCTGTTATCGTGCACCTTACCAGTTAAGGGAATTAAATACTGATCCACTGCAAAGTCACCCCGTCTTCTTAGTGTCTGGCAGCCTTTTTGGAAACGGCACAATAACGGCCCAATTTTCCACAAAGGGTCCACGGAGTCATTTGCCAATCCCCTTTGGTCCCTCCTGTTTGCAGGATGATGAGAAAAGTCAATACGAGTTCTTTCTCTCGTATTACTATTGTGAGGATCCTTAGCAGGGGAGGCAAGCTTCAACAAGTGTGACAGTTGAAGGAAGCGGGAAAGCGGCATGGCTTCTGCAATCAAGGGCACCTTCGTCAAGTTGTCCCAGTAGAGCCGCGGGCTGGGAAACTGGGGGGAAGTGGGGGGTGGGAGTCAAACTACATTAGGTCAGTTAAGTCTTGCATCTACAAGTGAAAGCCACACAAATGAGAACTGGATGCACAAACCTTCAAAGTTCCCATTGCAATGTGGATCCCAACAAACTGGGCGATTTCCTTCACGGTGACGCAGTTCGACGTTTGATTGGTGTAGCGGCCCATTTCCACCCAGGTTTCCCAACCAAAATATCTGGAGAAATATTCAATGGGCTCGGTGGTCTCTCTAGTTCCTGCTTTGAACACCCTTGAGAAAACAAAACAAAAAAAAAAAATCCACTGTTGGAGGATTTTTTCAAGGTTTTTATTTCCTTATATAATTTTGGTCACACAGACTCTACAAGGCTTGAATTGTAATATAACAATCCAAACAAGAGTACACTACTTCCACAAATCATCTAAATGTCACAATGACTTCTAATATTATTCAATTCGAATATTGTTTGGGGATATCATAGTGAAGTATTTTTCTTTTTAGTAAGGAAAAAGTTGCTCCTTACGTTTGTGTTGTCCCATCTGGTCGTTGTGTGCAGTCGCCTTGGTTCTTGCCCAAATAGGCCAGGACTTCGGCCTCTGCGTCAACATGAGGTTGTGACAACTCGAAAACTCTTGCATCCTCTTCATCAGAAGTCTGGAGAAGTAAACGCCGCATGTCTGGTGGATGCTGACATTCCACTTCTGCTGAGCGTTCAAAGTTGCTCACGGTTAATGTTTGATTGTGACCAAGTGAGACAACGTGAAGGTTAAACTAACTATCATTTGGCATGTTAGTGCATCATCTGATTGATTTTAGGTGCAAACAAGTCGGAATCTACAACATTTATTCATACAGTTCCACTTTTGCAAATAATGACATATGTGCAGCAGTCTCCTATTAGTGAAGAAGAGAAAACAAACCTTGTCCATCGGCATAGTCATGAACATCCATCATCTCTGGTCCTCTCAAATCATGGTGGTCCTGCTGAGTGCCTTCGTCTGCGTAAACATTGACAGTTCAAAAGCTCTTCTGTGATCTTAAATCTAGCGCCAACACATCTGAAAACCGCCAAGCACTTACATAAATGACAGCCAGTGGTTGGATGCGGCGTCCGTCTGACATCAACGGATGCGTCTGGGGTTCCACTGTTGGTGTGACCAGCACCCACGGGCAGTTCCCTCTCTTCTGCCTTAACCGGGTAGAAGATGCACTGCTTGCTGCTTGAGTCAGGGGATGCGCGACAGTCGCTGGACGTCTCCTCAGCGTCGGAGACTGTGAGCAAGCAAATGTCATTTTTGGAACAGATTGACATTTAATTTGGTCAGAACACAAAGTTAAGAGGCTTTGTTGGATTTTTTTTAACACATTGCCTTGATAGCATAAGAGTCGAGGCAACGAGCTCTCAAACAGCAACATGCCACATGTAACGTGACTTTTCTTCTCAGTATAAGGACAATTTAAGTGAACACAAGTAGAGACGTTTTTGTGCCAAATTTTCAAACCGGGTAATGTACAGTGTATATTATTGACCGTAACAAAATATATATTTTTATTTTTGGACTCATAGGTGCACACATACCGTTTTCATTTTATTTTTTGAACTCATTCAGTAACAGCCAATTCTGGACCAAGTCTGAAAAGACGTTTAAAAACGTCTTTGGGAGTGAATGAGTTAATAAAGGAATGTGTACTTCTAATAAGTATGAATGTTTCATAATGAGGTTGCAAATTGTACAACTCGTATTGGATTTAGGACTGGAAGTGGGCCAAATATGATCTTGAGAAGGTTGAATTAAGTTTACGCTGATTGCACTGCCAATAAAATGTAACTCCAGTTTTAACATGAACCCTACCAAAATGTTGACAAACTCTTCTGGAATGAGCACTTACGTGGGCTGGGAGAGTTTCGGTCAGTGACTTGCTCCACATTCCAACGCCTGCGTCCGTTATGCAGCGTGGACCGGGCGTCGTTAAGCGCGATCCTGCTCTCCTGCTTCACCAGAACCGTCCGAATGTCTCGGTTCTGTTGTGGCTGCGTGCCTGCTCCCGATTTGTCGCTCTCTTCAAGACCGGAGGGTGCGCCAAGCGGTGGATCTGATGTCCTCTCCTCAACTTTGATCACAGCTTGCATCTCATTTTCAGCAGTGCACTTTAAATCCTTTGGGGGAAAAAAAAAACATTCAAAGGATTATAGCCTTGAGTTTATTGAGTGTCGGATTCATTTGTATGCTTTTTGCAAGGTACACATCCCCGCAACACGGTGTTACAGCACCTGACCGCTTACCTGTCTTTCATTCATCGTGGGGGTTATCAGGTGAGGCTGTCGGTTAGCCAACCCGGGTTCAGCTCTGATGACCTTCTCAAGATAAATTCCTGGAGATGGCTGACTCTCCCTGTCTGAATTTCTTTGAGACACACTGGATTCATCCACGATAGAGGGTGTTGGGGAAATAATAGCGGCAGTAGAAGGGCTTCTATGGGGATCAGGTCTGGGTTGAATATCCGCCAGGGAAGTCGGTGCCATTGTCTCATCCTCATCAGTAATTTGGGAATTACACTCAAGTTTTTCATAAATAACCTGACAATCCTCCTGCTCTCCTTCCAATTCAGTTTCCGTGATGGAACCTTTCCGATGTACTCCTCCGCGCCTTGTAGCCCACATCCCCGCTTCCTTTTTCTTCTGGACTAACACCTCCTCTTCCTCATCCTTGACTCCTACTTGTTGCGTGGAACACGACACCGATTGCAAACTTCTCACATCGGTTGCTTGATCATCAGTTGTGTTTTCCGAGCAACTTGCTTCAGAACTAGCAGCTTCACCCGATTCACTTGGGGAAGGTTTATCCTGAGGCAAAGCCGCGCTGTTACTCCCACTGCGCACCCCATCGGGGACGAGGTTGACCCCGAGAACGGCATCCTTCTTGATGTCCTCTTCTATGGAGGCCGGGTGCTCGGATTCTAAACAGGGGTTCTTGGGTATACGTTCTTGCGGTTTGTCAGATTCATTTTGCTTTGATGGAGCGGTGCTTTCAAAGAGAGGATCCTGATTAGAAGTCTTGCTGTTTTTGATGGGATGGAATGGTTTCGGAGCAGACTGAACACCGCCTTCATCAGCAGGCAAAGATGGAGATGGAATCACGGCAGTAAATGAGACACTCGGTTCCCTGTCCTCCAAGGCCAAATCCGGTTCATGATTCCAACCAGTGCTCGGATTCATCAGTCGAATAACTCTTTCCTGATGGTCGACACCTAATCTGGAGACCCCTTCAAAAATGTTGCCATTTGTGTACGTAAGCTCGGGATTTTCTAAAATATGCACCATCGCCTTGTGCTTCTGAAGGGAGGCAACTTCAGTGAATATCTCTCCGCAGTTTTTACACTCTAATGCTCGCTTGGAATGGGCAGCGGTTATCACCCCTTCGGTCTCCACGTTTGAGGAAGCTTTGCGTTTTCGACCGGTCTTTGGCTTGACAAGTTGGGGTTCGGGCGATTGGTGGGATGTCTTTAGAAAGGAGAGCAAAGTGAGAGTCTTTTGGCTCTTTTTGGATTTCCCCTTTTTCTTAGCAACATCGGTGGGATTATTTGCAGTCTTGGTTTTGGGGTTTGCAATGTTGTCTTCGCTGTACAGGGATGTGTTATCCCGAGGTGAAATTTCTTGCCCAGATGTTTTGGTAGGGTCCAATTTGTGAACTTTCAGTTGGGGCTGCTTATGACCTTTGAGCAAAAGGAGAGAGTCTTGTGTTACCTGCGTGCCAGGCGACTCTGCTTGGCCTTTGGTTTGGTTGCTTTTGGGGCTCATTGCCTCGTCCTTTTTCTTCCGCCCTTTATTTGTCATCTTTGTTACCTTTGAACTCTTGGAATGACCCTTTGGTGTGATTTTAGACTGCATTTTCTTTTTAACTGCAGGCTTTTGTTTATTTTTATGCGGATCTTTTGCTACATCTTCTTTTTTCATTTTTTTCTTTGTCATTTTCTGTCTTCCTTGCGAATCGTTGGTTAACGACGACATCCTGACCTCAGTCGAAGATGCGGTGCTCTTTGCTTTTTGACTTTTCGTGGCAAGCTTTCCCTTCTTCTTTGACGGCACTTTATTCTGTAACAGATTTGTTGCCCTATCAACCGTGGGTTCTTTTGGGGGAGATTGGCATTGCTGAGAAGGCACTCCTTGTTTTTTGTTTTTCTTCTCTTTCTTTTGCGGGCTCAGGTTAACAAGATGGGACTTTTTGGTTCTTTTGCGTTTCACGGGTTTGCCATCATTTTGTAAATCTTCATCAAGTATGGACCCGATCAGTTCTTGCATATAACCTTGTATGATCAAGGCCCTGGCTGGCTTTCTTTTGCGTACTTTCACAAGCTCTTGAGCTGACATTACATTCACGGGTAACTCCGAGGTCTGAGCTCCCTGCTTGCTGGATGAATGTGTCGGGCCCTTTTTAACCAAAGTATCCGTGACATCGGACGGACTTTCCACCTGATTCCTGTCCTTCTTTAGATCAACCGGTAATTCTTCACCCTGTGTAGTCTTCTCTCGTGACTCCAGGGGGTTTCCACTATCGGCGAAAGAGGGCACCGGAACTTGACTGACGTTTTGAATCTGCGATTGAGCCTTCTCCTGTGAGTCATCTCCAGCTTCTCCTAAAGCCTGCGCGGGTGCCTGTGGTGAGGCAAAAGTGGAAGCGGCGAGATCTTGTTGAGTCGTTTGCAAAGATGTCAGGTTCTGCTCAACTGCAGGCCCCATCAGTGGAACGGCGCTTTGTAGAGATGTCAAGTTCGGCTCAACAATAGGCCCCAACGATGGAGCTGGTGAGCCAGCATCATGCTTAGTTACGATACTTTGGTAGGGAGTTGTCTCCAGTTCAGTGGTTGGCACCAATGAAGGGGTTGGGATTTGTGGCTCTTGTGCAATTTGTGATTGCTGGAGCTCCCCAGGTGGTGTCAGGGCAGGGGTTAGTTCTAGGATGACGGTTTGCTCAAGGTCTGTTCCTTCATGATGGAAAACCAACGGTTTAAATGTATTGGAGTTGGTTGCATTAAGTTCAAGTTGTGGATGAATTTGATGCATCGTCTCTCCGTCCGGCTCCAACCTGTGTTCACTTTGAGCAAGACCAAGCACCAGGCTTTCACCTGACACAATATGTGGGCCCAAGTGTGAGAAGGGCGGGTTGATGAACTGTCCATCAGGTGTAATTGGTTCCAGTATGATCGTTTGCTCCATCGGATCACATGAGTTGTTTGAAAAGTCTCCTTCCCCTATCTTGGACTCCACTGATGTAAGTTCCAGAGAATCTGATTGGAGCGGGTTGAGGTTTAAATTGACTGCTTTGGACAACTCTGAGATCTGCTGAACCTCCAAAGGCGGTGCATGAGGAGGCACTTGACCCAAAATCACCACTTGGTTTACCTTCTGAACGTTTCCCAAAGATTCAATAAGCCTTCGTATTGGCTCGGTGTCGATATTGCCGTCGACTTTCTGAAGAGGCCCATTGGGCTCCAACTGTAGCAAAGACGGCTGGGCAACGGATATCGGCGTTATTACTGGAGTAAAGTGATCCGTGTGTAACCTCGCTCGCATGGGTTTACCAAGTGAATTGAGGGACACACTGTGCTTGTTTGCAAGATGACGAAGGCGCGTCTTGGGACTCTTGAAAGTAGCCTTGCAAACAGAGCAGGGATACTTGGGTTTTGAGGCATCTAAAGATAAAAGAAGCAGAAATGCATGATGGCATTTGGTACATTCACGCCATTCAATTCAAAGTACAGTCATCTTTCACCATATCGTGCTGCCCTTTTTGCAGATTGATTCTATCGCAGACTTTATGTCATCCATTATCCAAAATTTATGTCACAGGTTTTTCTGTATTCCAGGTATGTGTAATATACAGGTGTTATATATATATATATATATATATATATATATATATATATATATATATATATATATATATATATATATATATATATATATATATATATATATATATATATATATATATATACACACACACACACACACACACACACACACACACACACTACAAGTAGTCAACTTGAAGTCTTAATTGAAAGTATCCTTGGGCCATTCCATTTGGCACATCTGAAAAAAAAATCTGTACTTATCTGTTGACCTATAGTGGCCAGTG
>CAAKHF010024076.1:0-22878 GCA_901007745.1 Hippocampus kuda | reverse complement strand
AACGGCGCCCAGAAATATATGAGGGTGCACTGAGTCATACAGGATGCATCATTTTAGTGTGTGTGTGTGTGTGTGTGTGTGTATGTGTGTGTGTGTGTACGTGTATATATATATATATATATATATATATATACATACACACACACACACACACTGTACACACACACACACAGGGTCAGGCAAAATGATCTGGGGTCAGGCAAGTGATTTCTGTTCTGTGCATCCTAATAGTTTCTCTTACCAAGCTCTTTTTTCCGTTGTGCTTTGGTTTTTGCATCTTCGCCTGCTTGGGCACCTTTGGGCAGGTGGGACTGCCTATGTTTCTGCAGTGCATGGGACATGCTAAACCTGCTCCCACACTCCTTGCAAACATACGGTCTCTCCCCAGTGTGGACACGACTGTGGTACTTCAGCAGTGTGATTGTTTTGCATGTTTTGTCACAGTCGGGACAGGTGTAGCCATCCTGCCCAATGTGCACCTTTTTATGAAGCGTGAGCTCGGACAACCTTTTAAAGGCCTGGCCGCACAGGGGACACTTGAAGGGTTTCCTTTCGACGTGAGTTTTCTGATGTGCCATGAGCTCGGTGGAGTTGGTGAAGTGGCTATCGCAATGGTAGCAGGTGAAAAGCGAATTCCTCAAGATGCACTGCTCATATTCGACTGGGTGGCTCAATTTCAGGTGGCGCTGTTTGCTCTTGGAGTCACTGAAGATGATGTGGCACTCGATGCACTGCAGGGAGAGCTCCGATGCTGAAAAATAGCCCAAACTCATTTTAGAACAGAGGGAATTCCGAATAGTAATGGCTGAGGTGTAAAAAGAACAGTGTGGTTCTCTCGAATATGGTTTCATTAATGACCTTCAGGATTTTGCATTGAAAATTGTGGATAAATTAAATCAAAAATTCAATCAAGAATCCTTGTATCACACAGATTAGGCAGGTCGGGTATGTGATGTGGGACCTGTGACAAGGGCCCTGAGGGGGCTAATCTCTGGAATCGTGCCATACAAGGCTCCCCCTCCCCTCTCAATTTAACTATAGGAAGGCCAAAATATTGAAATAGAAAATTTGGTGGGCTGTTTTATTGTTGTTTTTTGTTTTGTTGTTATTGTGGGTCTTTATTTATTTTGCTATGATTACTGTTTTTCTTAATTTTGCATGGTTACTCTCTAACATTAGACAATCCCATATTAAGGGTTGCTTCTGTCTTTCTAGCTCAATGTTGCCTTGTTGTGATTTAGATTTTTTTTTTTTAATTTTAAGACAGGCCATTATGTTTGGATCCAGCCTGCTATCATAATTTAAAGAAGCCCACAAAGCACTGTCTGCACATAAACTGCAGACTATTTTGCATTCATTTGTGATTTTTTTTTTTGGAATCTGGAAAAAAAACAACATCGATGTGGGGGTTGGAAATGAGATTTTTGCTGAAAACAAATCTGCCATTTCATTTGAAGCCCACAACAATCTTGCTCAGTGTTAACAAAATGACACAAGGATGTCAAGTAACTCACATGTGAGTGGCATAACCAATGGCTTGGTCATGTCCATCTTCAGAGGATCTACCATGGCTTTCTTGGAGGGAAAACGTCTGTCCTTTTTCTTTGACTTTTGTTCTTCATTCCCGGGATCTTTGTTTGCATCAGGTGTCAACTTTGATGGAGGATTTGTGTTCCGGCCTTGATCCGCCGCCATCTCTTCTGCGTTGTCTGAGGGTTCAACAGTCCCTGTGACTTGTTGAAGAGAATCACCTGCAGGTGTTTTATCAATTTGGGTTCCGTTGGTCTCCTCAACGGATACATGCCTTCTTTCTTGTGCACCTGCTTGAATTGGTGCTGCCTCACTAGAATCGGTGTCATTGTGCGGTGGATCCACAGCAGTTTGGGTGCTCAATGGGTCTGGCCCGCTCTCCAGCTGAGCTGGGCTGAGCATGGCTCCTACGCTGCACGAGTTCACACGTCTCTATGGATCAAGAACACAAATAGGATAACTATTATTGTGTGAATGCTGATGAGCTTCCAAACATTTCCAAAATAAATAAAACACATTTAAATAATATTCCCCAAAAAAACAAGTGAATGAGACATTCAACATAAATATTTCCCATCTTGCTTTTTCCAAAAATCGAATCCTACATCTCTGCACTGTGAGGCGGACGTGCTAAGGGTCCAAGGAACTGCTTTTAGTACTCACTGTCACCTGTATGGGGCTGGTTTACTCCAGAAACATCCAAACATTTCGATTATTTAAATATTCCCCCTGACGTTGTGAGTGATAAGCAACCCCCCCCCTCCGCCTCCCTACGCACACTCGTGGTATTACCCCGAAAACCGCTAATCCAAGAATCACCCCTGATTCACAAGTGGACTTTATCAACACAAATCAGTGAAGGGTGTGCGCGCACGACTGATGACTTTTGTTCAATACGTGTACACAAGCACGATTCTAAGTTTCAGCCCTTAAATTTTTTTTTACTTTTCTTCGCACATATATTAAAAAAACGGGGGGGGGGGCTGCAGTTCCGTAAATAAACACCTGCAGTGACTATTTGAAGAAAATCTGAAGAAATTGAAAAAAGTCTCAGTTGGTGCGGCTGAATGGATGGCTGCTGAAATTGAAGATAAGGAGAGGAGCGTCGACGCAAGTCTGTTTTTTTACATTAAAATTATTTGCACCAAATGACCTACTTGTGCGTATCAGCTAGTCTTTATTGTGCACTATCCAGATGGCCACAGGCACGAGAATGGATGGGATAATGCATTTGTATTACAATAGACGGGCGATGGGAGGTGGGAGTGCAGCTGTCGGACATATCCAAATGGATTTAAATACATTTATTGGCATCAGTTGTGTGCTAAGATGCAAACTGAAGGTGCATAAACACAGTACAGTACACCTTATTTGTACATATAACGGTAGCATAGTTAGCATAAATTTAGTGATTTACTGGGATATTACTCCCGCTGCCATTCACTAAAACGCTCAATAATAAAACGCTTTTCGTTTAGAACGATAACTGCATGACAACGAGTGTGCTTGATGATGTAATTTAGTGTTACCTGGTCTGAGTTATCCACATAAACATCACAACGTCGTTTCCTCACAAAGCCCACAAAACTGGAGATCCTGAAGCCACAGCCTGCGTGACGTCACGACCGAGGAGCAGCTCCGAAGAGGGGAGGGGTCTTCTTGTAATTGACGCGAAGTACTGCCACCTACTGGAACGGAAGGTGAAGCGAACGACTTGCTTCTTTTTAATTTCCCTGCACTGGGCACCAGCCAATCGCAGGGCATCATTTCACCAAACACGCCCACCTTCAGAGTTCTTACAATTGAACATTTATAAGTCATGGAACCTTTGGATTGTGTGCAACTTTAAACTGTTGCCCTCGGGCAAACGTTACAGCGTACACCCCGCATCAACAAACAGACTGAGAGACAGTTTCTATCCCAGGGCAATAAAAGAGCTCAACTCAGCCGCTGGGAAAGGCAGAGGGTAGCGCGCAACACACACGAACCATACAAGAACTGTGAACTACTGTGAACTGTGAACTAAATGTGCAATCATATACTGTACTCATAACCCTCACATCTGTGGATGTGGTAATGTGCAATACAACCATGTGCAATCTCATATAATATGTTTACTTTCACTCTCATACACTCTTATATAATATGTTTACTTTCACCTTCTGCTGTATAGTATACAGACATAGATATATACATATTTATTGCAATGTTACACAGAGATGCCACATCTTCTCTTGTTTTGTTTTTTTGTTTTTTTTCTAAATTGAACTGCACCTTGGGGACTGCTGTATATAATCTCGTTGTTCATGTAACAATGACAATAAAGCAAGTCTAAGTCTAAGTCTAAGTCTAAGTGTGAGAAAGTCGGAGTATCCCACGAGAGAACATGCAAACTGCAGCAGAGATCGAATGTTGGGCTTATTAGGCAATATATATTTCTTTTTCTTGCCATCCATTAAGATGAAACATTTGAATATTTTGTTTAGATTTACACTTAATCTCGCTTCAGTGTATCTTTTTTATATTTGCCCTATGTGTGAATTTTGCTATTGTACCAATTTTACCTTCGCTCAGTTGATGAATCAAAATCTATATTGTATGTTTTCTATACTGTGTATCCTGATCTGAGTCACAGGTGAGATGGAGCCAATCACAGGTTGTTTATGAGTTGTTGGTTTTTCCTCAACAGATTTTTAATTTCACTTTCTACTTCAACTTGGAAGTGTAGACATCTGCTTCCTAGTGAAGATTGTGGGTTACAAATCTCAGCTCAGGCCTCCTGAGTGATTTTCTTGTTTTCTCAGTGATTGTGTTTTCTCAGACAGGTCTGGCTTCCACACATTCCAAAAAATGTGACCTTAATGGAAAACCAAATAGTCTACATGTGTGAATGTAATCAGGAATGTTTTGTGGGATTGACTCACGGCCGACTCTACTTTTATTAGCTAAATGCAGGTCAATTTCACCACTTGACACATTTTTCCTCAACTGGATGACTATGAATGAGAGCAATTTACTGCATAGTTAAGTTAAATAACTTCTTTCATCCAAAATATATTAAAGACAAATAGCACAAATAATTTCTGTCTGCATGAACTTTCACAAAATGACCAATTAAAGATATTAAATATCACGTGTATGGCTATACAATGGGTGTATCTGTAACAATGGACCATGTTATGGTGAATAACGACAAGGAACATCAAACGGTGACAATACAGACATTTATTAAAAATGTGCTAAACCATCCAATCATTTAGTCTGTTCATTTTTCTCTCCCCCTCTCACGTCATGAAAAGGCAGCGCCCGCCTTTGCTGAAATCTCTCTGGCATAAGAAGCAGTCTTACATAAATAAAGGTTCACCCCTCAGTGTCAGGAAACGGCACCTCCCCAACGGCATGTTGAACATAATGCAAATGAAGCTGAGTGATGGCGTCAAAGCCCATACCGCATTCAAAACATTCAAATTCCCAATATTTGGGTTGCTCTCCTTGTTGGTTTTGTTCTGGTTGCTCACCCCTGTCTAGCTCCTGTGTCGTTTGTGCTTCTGCTTTTCTAACTTCCTCAACATCAGGCCAGGTAGATGATTTTGGGGGCTGGTGCACAAGTTCCCCGCGATCTGGCACGTCGGACTGAACAAACTGTTGATTCTCTAAGAGATCCCCAGATTTCTCCAAATGTCCAGATTTTTGCAAACTTCCCTCCGTTTCTACACACAATTGCGGTCCTCGCTCCTCTTTGTGATTTGCAAGCAGGTTTCCGCCCTCCATCACGCCTTCATCACCGGACCCGACTACATCCATTTTTGGACTAAATGTACCGACGTCGGGCCGCGATGAAGCGTGGCTGCTGCTGAGGTGGTCGCTAAGCAGAGGTGATGTGGAAAAGCGCCTGGAACAAATGTAGCACTTGTGCTTGCCCAAGTGGTATCTTTGCAGGTGTCTATTCAGGTAATCCTCTTGTCTGAAACCCTTGGGGCAACTAAGACACCAAAAAGGCCTCGTTTTATGGAACTCATCGTGAACCAACCACGAACTGAGGCTTTCAAAGGTCTTGTTGCACTGATCGCATCTGTGCACCTCACGCGACATGTGTGTCAGCAGGTGACCACGGAGACGGGTTTCCCTGTAGAAAGTCATTCCACACATGGGGCAGTTGTACTTATGAGCGCTTTCGCCAATCGGGTTTTTAGCTAAAGAGGGCCTCCTCTTATGTCGCGCTTGGTGCTTTTGAAAAGACAGAAGATAATAATAAGCTTTCCCACATGTCAGGCACCTATACAGTGACTTCATGGGGCGTGCAGTTGGCGATAAACCTGGGCCATCAGGGCCATCTGCACTAGCTTGGTGAGGACTCTCAGATTTCGGAATCCCATCCACGTCAATGTCCTGGTCATCAGTCTTGCACTCCCCTTGAGTGTCCAAGTCATCCAAAGTGGTTGCGGGTCCGCAATCCTGCGCAACTTTCCTCTGCTTGGCTAGAAATAGGGGGAAATTCACGGTTAAAGCAGGTATTTTATAGGCATTTCGGAAAGTGTTTTCAGGAAAGGTGAGAAAAGATGGTCAGTACGCACATTGAGATGCAGCAGATATCTCTTCGCTCACAGATGTTAGATTTGCATTAGTCAGCAGATTTTGAATTATGACAAGACATGGTCCTCTTTAGGAGTGTGGGGAGGGGTAATGGCATGGATTATAAAAACAACGCCCCCTCAAAACTGTTTGCGACGTCCTGAAGCACTGATCTACAAAGCCAATGCATAACAGTTGCGCACTTAGTGGTGATTTGAATAATGGTCTTTTCATTTCTTTGGTCTGTCAACTAAATGCATTTTCTTTTAACCATGTCTTGTTTTCAACCTTTGACTGCTATGACACTTGCCACGC
The DNA here is from genome assembly GCA_901007745.1 of Hippocampus kuda. Taxonomy (NCBI): domain Eukaryota; kingdom Metazoa; phylum Chordata; class Actinopteri; order Syngnathiformes; family Syngnathidae; genus Hippocampus; species Hippocampus kuda. The sequence continues at coordinate 16,461 of CAAKHF010024076.1, read as the reverse complement.
ATTGGTGAAGTCTGGCTAGATATATTTTCCGGCTTTAAAATGATATCATTGGCTAAATATTGTGCTCTCCCCACCCTAGCATTATATCATAAAAGCTATCAACAAAACAAGGTTTCCAACAATAAGGTCAACTCAGAGAACTTCTCATCATGACTTCAAAACTGAAGGGAAAAAAAACATTTTTGGCACATGTTGAAATACAACAAACAAAATTTTTCCGCACTTTGAATAAAACGCAGGTGACTATGAAGCCAATGACTCAAATAAGCAAATATTCTCAAAGAAGACTTTGTCACTGACATTACTCGGTAAGTTGAATTTTTCTTTTTTACATTATGCACAACTCTCGTTTATTGTGCAATAATCTAATTGTAACATGTATTTGTTAAATATCTTGATGCATTTTTATGCTTTAGGAAACATGTATGTCTGAATTTTGAGGGGGCTTGGAACGAATTAGGGCATTTACATGGAAAACATGACTCTACTTACAAAATTTTCGAGTTAAGAAATTTCTTCCAGAACCAATTAATTTCGTAAGTCGAGGTACCACTGTACATCACACAGATTTTGTGTGAACTGGTGTGAAGTCATTACACAAACCACTAATTCAGACTATAATAGATCCCTTTATTATAGGTTCCAAAACAGCATGTAAACATGTAGGCAAAGGCATGTTAGTCACTTTATGGGGAGAAAAAAAATAGTTTGATTCATATTTACTGCACAAATCTTCCCCCAAAATAAGCGGTTTAAGTAACTAAGAACCATCCCAAATGAATAGAAGTACCACATTTTAATTTTAATCACTAAATGGCTTTGTCACAATATGGAAATAAACAAGTAGTCAATTCTTAGTAGTCAATTCATGCAGAACAATATGTACATGCCGTAAATAGGCTTCATACGCCCACGACCCTCGTGAGGAAAAGTGGATTAGAAAATGGTTGGATTTATATTAGCGCTCTATGTCAGGCTTTTTTTTTTTTAATGAACAAGGCAGTCCATTGGGTTTGCTCGGCCATTGTTATTTAAGACAATGTTTCAATATTTTAAATGACAGCAGCAATTTTCCTGCCCCAATTTTAAATAGAAAGGCTTGTAACATGCTTTCATATATTCTAAGTAAATATTTTGATACAATTATAAACTCCAATTTCTCAATTTAGAACCGTGTAAATGCTTCCATGACACCCAAATGTTGAGTATGTGGAAAGTATTAAAAGGGTTACTTACGCAAGGCGGGGTTGTTAATTTATACAACACTAATGCAGTGTGAAGGAAAGCCCGGGATGGGGAGAATTGACAGATAATTAATTTAATAGAGTGACATATAATGGATCGCCTCATCCAAATGTTCAAGTCTTGTAAGCTTTACATGTAAACAAACATTTTAATACATGCTTTGTGCATGCTTGGTGTAATGCTGGTGCAAATCAGTTTCTTGACTAAAAGTAGCTCCACATTCAAGGCAAGTAAGGACATCTGTATCTCCTGACGACACAGCGGCAGGGCTGTCACTTTGCCATCTGGAATCGCCAGTAGCTGCGCGGTCGTGTTTAGAAAGGGCCCGTAAGTCATCCACCGTCACAGAAGCGCGAGGGCAATCACACGCAGCACTTTGACATTGCAAACATTTGCGGTTTGAGAATTTGGATGACGAAAGAAAGTCTTTGCCGCCATGAAGGCTACTAATGACCGACTGGCTCTCTTGCTTCACGGCCTGTTGTTTTGGCCCGTGAGGGGGAAAGGACTTCCCTGTGGATCTGACAGACTTTGTGTTCAAAGCAGCACTGAGACGTAAGCGAACCTCGTTGGGTAGCCGAAATCGGACCTGATCGTGCCAGGTGAGGTGTTGCTGCAGTTGGCTCTCGGTTAAAAAGGCATCGCAGCACAGGGCGCAGCAAAAAGGCCGGCTTTTTGCCTTGGTCTTGTGAGTTTCTAATTGTCCCTCGGTTTGGAATGCTTTGCCGCACTTCCCGCACTTGAAGAGACATTTGACGATTGGTTCTGAGAGGCGGCTGATAAGCGGTGACGCCTCACCTAAGGGATCAGGAGCTTGGACCACCAGTTTAGACGCTGGGTATAATTTATGGTCAGGAATTGTAGCAGCAGCAGCTTCACACTGAAGTCCACACTCAAGGTTTGGGACATTCCAAGGAGACGCATCAATTTTGCTTAAACCGTCTCTGCTTATTTCTGTTGCAAAATTTTCACATTTTGTTTCACAGCTTGTGGTTACACTTGGGATCTGAGCGTCTAACTCGCTCTTCGGTTTGTCTTGTCTGCTCTTGGAGTGTGCTTGCCACGTGTGGGCGCGAAGGCCCCTGGCTTTGGAAAAGCTTGCCAAGCAGAGGGGACACTGGTAATTCTGTGCAGTCGGTATTGTCGAGATGAATTCACACTCGTTCATGACCTGGCTCATCGCACTGAGCGAGGAGTCACCTGTCTGAGTATCTCGAGCTTCTAAAGTGTTGCTATGCTCATCGGAAAAAGGACCTCGCGCACATGTTTGGTGACCTTCCGAGGTCTCGCTCTTGGGTCTCATGTCAGGTTGAAGCTGCAGTGTGGACATTTGGCAGTCCTGCTGCAGACAGCGGTCGGGAAGCTGTTCTTTAAGAGAGGAAAGTTTGTCATTTGTATGCCATCGTTTATGAGAACCAAGGGCAGAGTTCGACAAAAATCGCTTCCCACATTCTGAGCAGGGAAACTGGTAATCTTTCCTTAACTCTTCCTCGGTCGTCAATAAGTACAAGGTCGCTTTTGCTCCTTTTTTGGAGGAACCCTTCGCGTGAATTCTTTTATGCAAGTTCAAAGCCCCAACAACTGAAAATCGTCTTTCACACTTGTTACATTTGTATCTCAAATCGCTGGTGTTTTCAAAGCCACATACGGTATTTGGACTTTCCATGTCCGCCGCCTCCATTTCAGTCTTAAAGCTATGCGGCACCTTCCCCGCACTTTCTTCAGAGTTCACCGACTCATTATTATTGAGGTTTTTGGTGTGACACTCCATTATGTGATGCTCTTTTTTAACGCAGAGCTTTCTGTGCGTCCGCAAGGAGGCCTTGTTGCTGAAACGTTTGAGGCAGGTGGCACACTGAAAGTCTTCTTGCCTAATGCAAGACCTCGGCGGTGATGGCGAATGCCCACTCTCATTTCCATGATACCGCATATGGAACTGAAGTGCTTTGGCCCGAGAGAACAGCTTCCCGCAGTCGGGGCAGCTATATGTATTCTTTTGCAGCTGCTCGACCTGATGCTGAAAAGACTTACTCGGTGGCGGGAGGAGCTCACTATGCACAACCTGATGCCTGAGAAGACTGGAAAAAAGACGGAACGTTCTGTCGCAGACTTCGCATTGATGATTCCCATTTTCATGTGTACGCATGTGTAGCGTCATAATTCCCTTGTGTCGGAACTTTCTACCGCACACAGGACACGCGACCTTCAGGCTCGAGCGAGGACGCCCGCGGTGCAGCGGCTGCGTAACGCCGGTTCGAAGCCTCACATCAACACATTGACTCGGACTTTGCTTATGATGCGAGTAAGCTCCTAAAGACCAAAACCCTTTCCCACACTGCTCGCAGTGGTAAATCTTGGGGCCCAGAAGAGTTTTTTTTGGATTGTACACTTTTGCGCTGGGCGAGATACTTTCTGTGCTCTTTGTGGCGCGGGTGCGCTTGTGGTTTAACAAGCTAGACGTCTCACAATCTCGGCAAAGTAGTCGTTCATTATGTTCATTGGACAAATGCGAAAGCTTCGTACCGCACATGTCACATGTCACAGTTTTCTGTTCAAATAGGCCCGCCTGTTTTAATTCATGGTTAGTTTCGTGTTTATATTCTGGAGTAGCACCTGCTGCAAAGTTATGGGCTTCATTGTCACATGTGTAAACTTCCGCTGACTGACCTTTAGTCTGACGGCTCCTCTTATGAATGTTGTGCCACACTAAGTGATCCCGCAGTGACGCCTCGCTAGCAAAGCACCGGTAACATTCTGGACAATCAAACTGTTCTTTGGTTTCGTTGTTTTCAGCTGCTGGAGGGCTCTGTTCCTTGGCAGGGTCAAAGTCAACCTGAACAATTTTCAAGTCAAGCTCTGGTTTTGAAACCAGATGACTGACTGAATTATTGCCACGGCCCTCCTGGTCGGATCCGGAATCGAGGTTAGGGCTCAAGTCTTGCACTGCCTCGTCGTCCGATTCACTTGCGCTTATCACCAGGACATTAAAGTCCCCGGGTTCATAACTCTCCATCACATCATCTTCGGGCTCATTAACATCGGGGTGATCTTCAGACTCAATGTCAAGAAGAACGTCCTCTGCTAAGACGTGATGTCTCAACTGCCGTGTCACTTTCAGCTCTCCTTTCAAGGTCTCCTGATGATGGAGCAGAGGCGAATATTCCTGGACCGATTTCTCCGTTTCCGTAAAAGAACTTGTGTGGTGAAGCTGATGAGATTGAAGCGCTGACAGCCTGGAGAACCTGAGGCCGCAGTCTATACATTCAAATGCTTTCTTCTGCAGCTGGTCCACTTGATGGAGAAATGACTTTGCTGGAGTCTCGCCACTGTGCACCATGCGCTGATGTCTGTAGTAAAACGTTTGAGTCATGAACACTTTCCCGCAGGCCTCACATGGAAATCGGTTTGGCGAATCTTTCGAATGGTTTTCATGCCATTTCTCATGGTTGAACCAAGCAAGATGGCCATGGAATGCTTTCCGGCATTCCCGACAGTAAAAGACATTTTTCCTCAGCTTTTCTGTCCTTTCTTTTGGAAAGCAATCAATATTGTGGCTGAATCGCTGGTGTGTCTTCAGATGCATCAAAGCAGGAAAAGATTTCCCACAAGCACATTGGAAAAGTTTCTCGGAAGTACCACTAGGCTCCTTTTTACTGAGCTTGGCCGCAGGCTGCTCATCAGTATCAGGCCTGTGTCCTGAAGTCCTGTATTGGCGCTTAAATAACTTTTCTTCATGGCAACGTCGGTGGGCATCAAGGGCAGATGCACGAGAATAATTTCGTCCACAAATCTCACATTGAAAGGACTTTTTCTGTAACTGCTCCAAGTCATTAAATAAAGATTTGGAAGCCTGTATATGGGTACGCTGATGATTGAGAAAGTGCCCTATCATGGAATATCTTTTCCCACATTCAGAGCATTCAAAAAAGTTCTTCTTTGGGGACCCAGAAATCTGCTGGGTGTCAGAACTTTGAACGCGGTGGGTTTCCATGTGGGAACGGAATTCACTCATATCAGCAAATGACACTGTGCATAATTGACAGGAGCTAGTACTTTCCTCGTCTTTCTCAGCCATATCTGAATCGTCCATTGGCTCCAAATACATTGCACACTTTCCATTGGGTTGCTGGATGCGATGATCCAAGAGGGTTGCCTCCTCACCAAAGGCTTCTCCGCAATCTTGGCAGCAGTATAGCCCAAATTCTAGAGAGAGAGGTTGGAGAAAAGAGGACTTACCATTAGGGGCGTTCATCTCTCCAATAAAAGCAGATTTAATACGTGCCTCAATACATGGGCAAGATACGATTCTAAGACGCTTCGATTTTTAAAGTGGAACAATTAGATTCACTTGCAGTCAGTGGGATTCCCACTTAGATATGTCTTGACGAGGAACAGTTTGTATGAATTGGCGTTGGGTGTGTTATACTTTTTGAAGTGCAAAGATAGAATTTTAATGGCCGCTCATAATTTTGTTTAAAATTCGTAACGTTGTTAAAATTATAACACATATCGTATCGACACACAAAGCTGTATTGAAACAAGACAATATGATTTTTATAAATACATTAAAAATAATTGGCAAAGTTGTTGTTAGTATGTTGGCTTAGTCTTCAGCAAGCATTCAGTTTCTCATGTGACCTCTTTGCAAGTGTCACTGCCCAGCCCTGCCCTAAGTGCAGAATAAGAATGTATAACGACAGTATATATATTTTTTTAACATTTGCTTGCGACACCTGACATTTTTTGTGGTGAAGTTAAAAATACGGCAAAAAAATAGAGCTAAAACATCCGTGCTGTATTTCACAAGAAGCTTTATTTGTTATTGACCCACTATGTTCATCTACCCACCCATCCATCCATCCAATTTGACTATGACTGTCAGAGATAAAGGCAAGTGAGAAAGTGGCTTGGCACACAAGAGAAGGAAAGGGAGACCATAATAGCTTTACAGAGTTGGACATAAACAATGGCCCGGGGCGACTTGGCCAGTGTGTCGGGCCACTAGCCTCCTTACTATGCTGGACCAACCTGGGCAGGATACATTTCTAAATGATGGCTGCTGAAAATGGCCCCAAAGTCAAAATTTTTTTTGTTTCCAGCCAAAAGACTTTATCTCTGAATCAACCAGAAACAGGATGTTGTGACAAACTAGAAAAAAAAATCCCATGAACGGCAAATGCTTGACTAAATAAAGTGGTATGAAATGGGGTTTGCCTCATGTCGCTAACCTTAATAGTATCATACCAGCCACAGGACGACCACGGAAGAGAACACAAGGGCAAAGTTTTGAAATGATGCTTGGTCGTCACGTTATGAAGTCCAGTAATACGCGGATAATGGTTCTGTGCTAAGAGTGCTACATGTTCTATAAGTGCTATATATAGGTGTGAGGGGGTGGGGTTTGTCAGTTTCTTTTAAAAATTGCTCCAAAAAATAAATTAATCACCCATTTCAAAACAGCTAATGTCAGATGATGAAAACATCTGGACAATTAATCGGTCGGTCCCTTGCACTGAATGCCGCAAAATTCAGACGTGCATTCACCCAAGCTCACAACCCTTCACAACTGGAAAAATGCTATGTGATTTTTTTTTTTTTATTCAAAACAAAGGTACTTCTTATATCAGTGCACAAAATAAACCATGCATTAGCGGCAAATGAAATCACGGTATTCAAATAACAAAACCAACAAATCATGACTTTCACTAAGTGCCTATTTACTGCAAAGTAACAGAACGTTTGGTGTTGCCTAAGGAGCAAAATTCAGGAATGCTCAACTTCCCCTTGGCAAATGCCACTCATATGATTGTCAAAATTATGTTCATTTTTTATGTCGACCATTATTGAAAAAGATTGCTTATGATGATTTGGGGATTTTTTTGTCTCTGTTCAGGGATTTATTTTATATCTTTACACTACTTCCACGAGAAGAATATGGTTCCTTTCCCCACGATCCTTGATACATTTTGATAAAACAATTTAGATGATTGACAATTCAATGAAATAAAAAATTGATTCCCTTGTGGATTAATATGATTCTGTAACAACATAAACCGAAGTTGAAAAGAGTACTTTTTAAAATTGGCTTCTTCATCACAACCATAAGGCTGTGAAAGACATTACCTGATAAATGTTGTTGTTTCAGTAACAGAAAGAAACTATTCATGGTCTTAACATTACCAAGATGAAGCTGTATTAGTCATTACAGATTGTTCGGAAAGTCGCTGTGCAATTATTGATTGTGGTTTTCTTTTGTTTGTGCTTACAGAAGAGGGTAATGTGTTAAATATATAACGGGTTCAGAAAGTCACAGCGCAAATATATTTAAACTACCAGTAAGAGACATGTTTCAGAAGAGAATGCAAGTGGAAGGAGTAAGATAGCTGCCAAAATAGAGACGGGACTGATTCTAAACAGTCATGATTGCACACTTTGAGTGAAAGTGAAACAGCTGTTTTCCATCTCCCCTGCTTGTGTTTTTCACCTTACCACTATAAACCACGAACAAGGAGGGTAGACAGGGGTCCAAGTTTTGGCCATATTTCTGACATGATTTTCTATGCTTCTGTCACTGGGTTGACTTACAAACACATTTTTGGGTTGATAGTTTACCATGTCCCTTGTGATGTTACTGCCGATATGGCTCATATTTTTCACAGCTTCCCACACTAAATTGAAGAGTTTTTTTCAACTACACATGCCTCCTCACTGATATATATCTATCATCCTTACAATGTGTATTGAAAAAAACTACAAATAACCTTAACAATGTCACATGACAGGAATTGATGTACTCATCATCCTTTATGAAACTGATTCAGTTACTGGATAGGTCATTGTTTTCTGAAATAAAAGCAGATGTTTGCAAATGTTTTATACTGATTGAACACAAAAGACAATCAGGCTGTTTTCCTTAGAACTTTGAAAAACAGGACAATTACTTTTAGGCAGCTGACAACAGAGGATTTCGATAATGTCAAGTAAAATAATGACTAAATGTTTACTCTTGACTTACTCAAAATCAAATCTGAATAGTTGCCAATTAATTTCATCATCTATTGGTTCTTTAATAATCAATACATTTTGACACCTTGAAACTGGAATGAATTGATATTCCATATAATTTCATCAAAGGTTTGTTACTGTGTTGATCACGCTTTTCAATCATAGCAATATTTTAGAAATAGGATTAACAACGTTATAGAAATTTGAAACTCGGATGCTACAAAAAATATAAAACAAATATGTTGGTCCACACATTTAATCACAGGTATTTATTTTTTCGTCCACTCCCAAGTGTTTAAGAGTAAGGGAGGGTCTGAAAATGATGAATGGCACTGAATTAATAGTATCATAATTTTAATGTGTCACAGGAAAATGATACTTGCATCGTGAGAACCACCTTCAAAAGACATCCAATAATGCCCGTGTCATGTAATTCAATTACTACAATATTTGAATTTTAGGCACAGACCTCCCTAGTTGAATAATATGAATGGGGATCACGGAACAAAATGGGGATCACGGTTTGTTTTTGTTTTAGACTTCTGGTTTATTTGACTGATAACGAGGTTTCTACCTTGAGATGAGGCTGGGCGATCGCTGTCCGCGATGTCCTCAGACGGCGGCGCATCGCTTTTTGCCGAGCTGACATCTACGGCGATGGACGGTGCGACATCTATGCTGGACTGTTCCTCCGTCCGGATGTCTTCCGACACAACAGCCGGAACTTGGTCCATCGTTGGCTTTGTTAGCGCTAGCTTGCTTTGATGGCGCTAGTTAGCAGAACGGCGAGAGCATAAACCATTACGCAGCGGTAAAAACGTAAAATAAAGTGGGTACAAGGCTATGCATGTTTGCTGAATTCATTGCACAAACAAAGCACAGATTGTTGGAGCTGTGTTTGCCCAAGCCCGGTCAAAAAAAGCGAACGGACAAAGATGAACGAACTCGTGCAATGAACTGAGGTTTCATCCGTCTCCGGAAGCTAATTCTTCTTCGTCGGTGTTGATGACCGCAAGGACGCTCGGGATTGATTGGCCTCCGCTTTCTAAGGCGATTTTTAAAAACCCCAGTTGTACAATTTATCCAGTTGTATCCGTGTGCGATGCTACCACTAACTGGTGAAGATTTTTAATAATTGAGTAATTGCAATGTCGCTAATATATAAATTAAAAAAGAGAATCGCTACGATGGTGATCTACATGAGACCAGACTTGAATGCTGTTAAATCCCGACAAATGAATTACAAAAGCAATTGCAGAGACCACATTTGCACGACAGTGGACCGGGACTGCCCGCGAAGAGCGCTCGTAACTGGCGCCCATTTAAACACATTGGGGGAAAATTCTTTTGAAAGCTAAAGAATTCTCCCAAAACCACTGATGATCCGCAATATGCGTTTTCCACAACAAATGGCGTTTAAATTTCCCTATAAAAAGTGCCCCGACCACCAATTGTGGGTGTCAAACCGCGAATTTTATTGTATGTACATACCGAGTGGTTGTCAAGGTTTTTAATCAGTTTTCTTCCGTTCCCTATAATGGCTCATCCGCAAGAGATTATTGGACGATGGATGGATAGACGATGGATGGCTAGGTAGGTAGACAGTTTTTTTCTTTTTAATCATGGGTCGTTGGATGTGAACAACGGGCAGTTTACATTTGACAGTTTAACAGTTTATTTTGTTACATTATACACGACAGCAAAGTTGAATATTTCACCTTGCTCAAATGATTGGACAGAAAATGTAGTTCTGCAGTTAGTTTGACTGCTTGTGTTTGAGGGCTTATTTGCACCAATTAATCAAAATATTGTTTTAAAGAACCTTGATTTTATTATGGATGGAAATTTACACATTTCATCAACTTTTTTAATGACAACTTTTTATGAAGTGAGAACTCAGATGCAAGTACAAGTATGGTGGAGAGAAAAAGTGTTCAAATGCCCGGATATATGTATCAGTCATTTGAGAATTGGAAGACATTTTACATCCCACTGATTAAATTCTAAATAATCCACATACAAAATATTTAAACACGCAGTTTCGAAGAAAATTTATGTATCCTGAGACCAAATCTAAAAAAAATAGAGAAAAGAATTCTTGAAAATAATTTTTCAAATACCAAAGAAGTCTGGAGTACCCCTAAAATGCCATTTGCTCTTGTCACCCCGTGACGAAACTGAATTGAAACAGTCCAAATGAAATTAAAATGTATATACTTTTATACTACAGGTAGTTGTTTCATAGCTGCCTCTTGTAACTGTAGGTACATGTTTTAATAAACATCTTTTAAATAATTATTCGTCATGGAACGTGTGTCCCACCACCTGCATGCAAACCCTGTTTTAGTATGGCAGAAGAAAGCAGTCAATCATATGATACAGTGGATTTGACATCAACAGTTTTCCAAGAGAATGGGTAGAGCAAAGGTATGTCTTCATCTATTTTCATAATTTTATAACATAGGTAGACTTGATTGAATGTCTCACTGTACCTCATTCAACCCTGTTATGCCTGATCACAATAAGACAATTCTTTTTACATTATTTTCCTTACCTATAGGTAAGTTTGTCCCCCTAAGTCGTCAGAGCAGCTAGCTAAAAAAGGTGAGCTTCTACTCCCAAGACAAATCTAACATTTGCCCGGATTTGCAAATCCTGTTACTGTGATTACAGTCACAGGTAATGTTAAGACCAAATAAATAATTTTATGAAAATTGTACCACTAATCTCAGATGAGCTGATCAAGCCTTGGATAGTTTTTCACCTATTATTGGTATGTAGCAGAAAATCAGAAACGTGAAGATATATTTCTGAAGAATTCTAAAGCTAGAAAGCCAAAATGTCCTCCAATTCTGGAAATGACCCATATATACATTTATAAACTTAAGAGTGCAGCTGCACACCCACATGTGCTGTGTTCATAAACCAGTCACATTAAAATCGATGTTAAATAGGAGAGAGCACATGACCTTCCACCATTTGAAGTGCTTCTGATAACCTTAAAGTTTGGATATTCTCTTCGAGAATTCTGAATAGTTCCAAATACCAGTGAGTGTTGGCACAAAACCTTTTGGACTTCTGCCATAGAGCAAAAATGAAAATGTCAGGGACAGCATACTAGACCACATTATCTCAATTGTCTATTCCCCCCCCCACCCCCTTAAAATGTTTTTTCTCAGTTCTATGGGTTGGACATCACATTAATGGTACAGTTTTGAAACGATTGGTCTTGGTCTTTTTTTTTTTTTGCATCACAAAAACCTGGCATTTGAACAGGATTGTGTAGACTTTTCATGTCCACTGTACTCCAATATTTCCATAAACAGTATTTCAGCGTAAATGGAGGACAGTACTGTGTACCCACCGAGTAGTGAGTTGTTCCGTCTACTTTACTAACAAACTAGGCCTACAATACCGGCGTAGCAGACATGCAGACTGTACTCATAAAAGGCACACTGTATACTGTACATGAAATACACCTCTGAAATGGTTCAAGACAGGACCAAAAAAGTACAACTTAAAACATTTTAAAATGCAAACATTATTGGCAGTAAATGAAATGGTCAATTGGTCCACACCCTTGAGAAGTTGTTCAACGCACATATTAAAAGCATTTTTAAGAAGAAATCAACTACTGTTTCTAACCACAACAATAGTCTCAGCAGTCTTATTTAGAGTGAATTAGTACAATTGAAAAAGTGTGCAGCAGAACTAACTCAGTTTTTTTCTTTTGGCTTCTAATGCCCAACCAAGTCAGCTGGTCAAAATCCACAAGTGAGCGCCAGAGAAATGGGGCTCAACAGAATAGAAAAAGTAACAAATTAATAAATCAAGCTTTGCTGCTACTGTTACAATGTTAAGCTTTTCCTTGTGCATGTTGCAAGTAATGCAACTGAAGATCCAGCTCCCGGGGGAAAGAACAGCCGCAAATCATGCACTGCAAAAGTCGATCTGGGGCAAAAGGCAAACGGGCTCCGAGTTTGTGAGCTTCGGTCCGCACGGCAAGCTGAGGTAGGGCCGGAGTTTGTGGCAGGGGTGGCCTCTCAGTCAGGACAGCCTGAGGGGTGAAGAAAATATTTGGGAGCGACGGTCTTGCCAGTGTACCAACGGAAACGGTATGAAGAGAGTGAGTACCGGGCAAAGCGAGGGTCGGGAGCGTGCCAAGCGCCTGGGAGAAGAAAGACGGCGACTGGTTTAGGATGATCTGATTGGCCGTGCCGATGGGTTGCTGCTGCAGGTCCTGTACGCTCCCAGGTTTGAGCTGCCCAGTGAGAAGCAGCGGAGGACCCACAGGATTATTTTGGAAGCCCCACACTGTTGTGCCAATGGTTTGGGCAAAGGGATTGATGGGGATGGGAAGTTTCTGTGTTGAAGTCTGATTTGGTAAAGTGGCCCAAGCAGTCGGCACCCGCTTCTGCTGGAGCTGGAAGTCTTGATTTTTCACAAGTTTCTGAGGGGAGGTCATTTTGTTCGAAACCCCCAGTGGTGCTTGAATTCCCCACAAAGTGCTACCGAGCCCATGAGCAACAGCAGTAGACACTGGAATGGGGATGCTTTGGTCTATCTGAACTGAGGACGGTGCACCTGCTACACCTGAAGTCCTCTGCTTTTGTGACTCACTTTCTATCCAGAGCTGCTCAGGTTGCTTAACAGTCAACGTTATTGCTTGAGGATCCCAAACTTTTCCATCCTCTTTCTTAGGAAGCGTCAAAGTCTCCGGTTTTGGCACAGGGGCACCTGGCCATCTGGGCGACTGGAGTTCTTGAGTGACCTTGTTTGGAGAAGTCAACAGAGGAGGTTGGATGCTCCACAACGCCGCACCGTCCACAAAGGACGACACCCTGCGAGAGTCATGGTGCAAAGATCCAGAGGAAGTCGACGTCGTGGCCGTCGGTTCTCCATGTTTCTCCGTTCCATCGATTCCCAAGGGGTCGGCTTTTTGAGAGGAGGGTGTGCTCTCTTGACTGTGCCGGCGTGGCTGTGACGAGCTGTCAATCAGCTCTGCCGGCTGTGACGAGGGGACCAGCTTTGCTCCGTCACCATCCAACTCCCAGTGGACAGGTTGCGGGTGTAGTTCAGAAAGAAATGCCTCTTTCTGCATCCTCACTTGCAATTCTTCTTGAGATGCGAGCAGGGAAGAATGTGGCATGTCCCCTGAATTGGGATAGAGAGGAGGCCCTCCGACTGATCGAGACATAGCCCACGTCAGCCTCCCGCCTCTCCTTCCCCTGCTCCCTCTGCCTCGAGTCCTCCCGCCCGCCGGGGCAGAATTAAGCTGACTAAAACTCTGGCGCTTGCGAGTGTGGATCTTCTGATGCACCAACAAGCTGCTCAACCAGGAGAAAGATTTGCCACACTCGCTGCAGAGATGGGGTCGCTCTCCAGTGTGCGTGTTCAGGTGGTCGCGCAGCAGATACGCCAAGCCGAAGCTCTTGTTGCACAAGTTACATTTGTGAGGCTTCTCGCCATTATGCGAACGCATATGGTGTTGCAGTTGCGTCTCGTCGCTGTAGCCTTTGCGACAGCTGGTGCAGCGAAAGGGTTTTTCCTGATGCAGCTTCTGGTGGGTTCTCATGTTCTGCAGGAAGGCAAAGTCCTTCCCGCAGTCAGGACATTTGTGAGGCTTCTTGCCCGAATGGATGATGATATGTTGCTGTAAGTAGCTGCTGAATCGAAAGCCTTTGCCGCACACGCTGCACTGGTAAGGCTTGTCTTTGGAATGTATGCGCATGTGCAGCTCTAACACTGAGCGATGGCGAAACATTTTTCCACACTCGGGGCACTTGTGTGGCCTGAATTTCAGCTGCAGATTTTCATTGGGTATGGAGCTCAAATCTTTTGGGGGGAAGTCCTCACTTTTGCATTGTACCTGCAGATTTTCACTGGGTACGGAGCTCAACTCTTTTCGGGAGGAAATGGACACTTTGTCCCAATCTTGCGTTACATTCTGATGGGTTTTGAATATGTGTAATCGTAAACTTATCTCATCACGGTAAGTACATGGGCAGTGTGGACAGGTGTGCCCTTTATCCCAAACCTTTTTAATCTCTGGGGGTGCCTGGAATCTTCTCTCTTGTGACTCATACTCCACCTCATGAAAATGCATGTGGGCTCTCAGGTTGGCCGGTGAGCTGCATGTCTGGGGACAAAGGGGACAGTTAAAAGTGCGTTTTGGTTCCTCACTCGGGCGTGCATTCTCTTTCCTTTGCACCACTTGCACCGTTTCCGGTGCAGACAAGGGAGTCTGCTTGGTGGGCTGGGTACAGGGAATAGCGTTGGCTTGGTGCAGTCTATGTTGGCGACAGTGTGCCCTCATATTTTGAGCAAAGGCAAATTTCTTACCACAATCGGGACAGCGAAAGGGCTTCTCACCAGTGTGCAGATACTGATGCTGTTGGAGGAGACTGCTGTACTTGAAAGTCTTACCACACACGGTACACAGGTATGTGCGCAGTTGGTCTGTGTGCTTGCGCCGGTGGTCTTCCATGACGGAATTGTATCTGAAAGCCATGCCGCACTCGGGACATTCGTAGGGTTTAAGGATTGGATGACATCGTTGGTGGCAGCGCAATCGCTTGTATTCCCGGAAGGTTCGACCGCACTCCTCGCACGTCCAGCCCTCATGAGAGTGGTTCATCATGTGCATGGCGACAGAACACCTTAAATGGAACTCTTTGCGGCACAGCGAACAGTGATAAGGCTTGTCATCTGGATCATTGCAATTGTGGACCCTCAGCTTTTGCGCCGTAGGGAAAAAATTGTCACACTCCGCACACTGAAAAACTTCTTCGTCTTCATATGTTGGCTCCTCTTCCTGCTCCTTATGCACATGTCTGTGTTTGATGAGGCTGCGACGGTCCGTAAAAGAAAGGCCGCATTCTTTACAGGTGAGGGGAGCCAGGTCATCCTTGTGTGCATGACTATGGCGGTGAAGGTAGAACATCTCACGGCGGGGGAAGGATAGTCCACACTCCTTGCACACCATGCGACTCTTTTTTGGCTTAGATGAGGACTCACTGTGCTGCCTTTTCTCACCCTCACCGTGGTCTTCAACCACATACTCTATCGAGCCCACATCTTCCACTGGATCCTCAACTTTCTCATGAATGTCCTCAGCACCAGGAAGAGCTTGCGTTTCTGGCAGCAATTTCTCAGCAGTTTCTGAAACTGGAAATTGAAATGAGAGCCAGTTTTATGAACATATTAACTAAATAAATAAAAGTCGGATTTATTTGCCAAATATGTATAAACACAAGGAATTTACTTTCCCAGTTACAGTCCAAAGAAACACAAACAACTCTATATGTATCTCTCTATATATAGATAGATAATGTTGATACAAAATCTAAAGTAGTAATACAAAACGATTCGTTTAAGAGCCAAAAGAAAGAAGCTACTGTATATAACAAAATGTCGTGCAAGCTTGATTGTACAGTCCAGTGTACAACTGGACATTGGGCGAAAGCAGTAGGAAATAGGAAGGCTAAAGCTGCCAGTAAATTACAGTCTAACACCACCGTTGGAGTGCACTTACTATTTTCTTCCGTGTGGGATTGATCCTCTTCACCGTTGTCTTCGTCTCCGGGGCAGTCAAGGGGCCTCTGTTCATCTCCTGGTGACTCGGCCATTTTTGGCTCCGGTGAATTACATGTTTGGCCGCCTCCAGCCCCCGACTCAATAACCTTATAATGGCCGGGCAGGGAAGCGTTGTTGTTACCACTGTGCTCGCTACTCTGACGCTCCTGAGATTGATCCAGTGTATTTTCTTCTGTCTGGTCAGTGCCGCCTTCCAGTTCCGCCGAGTCAGTCTTGCACCCTGATGTTTGGACTTCCTCCACCGGGGAGTTGCGCCGTTGCGGAGACTCCGGTGGGGATATGGCGGCCATGTTCCCCCCATGAACCCCTGGCATGGACTCGAGCAGCAGCCTCACCAAATTCAGCGAACGAAAGCGGAAATGACGTTGAGCTACGATGTTTCAAATTAAAACATGAATTGGAGGATTGTAACGACCTAACATACGATCCCTGTTCCAAAAAGATATTTCAACAATCCCACACATTATTACCTACTGGTCTGGCTTTGTTGATAATCTACACTGGGGAAAAATCTGGTCTCTCCCATACAAATACCTCCTGACTAATAAAGTAAGGGAAATCTCTTTTAAAATGATACACAAATACTATCCCACCAAGCATTATCTTCTTAGGTTC
>CAAKHF010024075.1:30783-51774 GCA_901007745.1 Hippocampus kuda | reverse complement strand
GGTTTCACTCCTTGCGACAGCGAATAAGCGGCATCGCCGTGCATACAAGTACTTCCGGTACTCAAAAGACCAGGATATGTTACGGCTAGAGCAAATGTTCCTCCAAGGGAGGCCTCTGATCACGTTTATATGACCAACTATTTGGATTACAAAAGGGGCATCCTAACAATCTTATTGCTATTTATATGAGCATATTGGAGAGTTTAGTAATCCAGGCCCAGAGAGGCCATGTCTTTAATCCTCGCCATGTAGCCGCCTTCAAGTCCACACACACACACACACACACACACACACACACACACACACACACACACACACACACACACACACACACACACAAACGCCTCTGAGTCAAAGCTATGGCCCATGTCCCCACGCAGCCTTAGACCTGAACCTCACGACTTCTTGTAGCAAGACAAAGAAAGGAAATGAAAACACTGCCCTGTTTCCAAAAGACATACAACATGCATATGAGTGTTATTTCTGGCCAGTTTTGTTCAGTTTGCCAAATTTTATGATCCCTTGACAGACGGTCAATGTTGCAGACGCCTAAAATAAATTACGTTTCACCAGAAAATATATAATATATGCTACATACAAAAATTGGTGAAGTTTCAGGCATGCAGAGACCGCCTTAAAAGACTTTAATAACATCATCTACATTTGACCTCCCCCTCGATCCCCTTTGCCCCCGCCCCCTTGACAGTCACATGTGATACGTTGTCATCATCAGCAGATGAATTCTTGAATCCTGGCCAACAACGTGAAGTCACAGTGACCTTTGACGGTCAAATGATAATCGGCTCATCCGTGCCACGTGTGGAAATTCTCTGAAGATGAACGAACAAGGAGCGGAGAAGCACACATCTGCCACTTGCAGGCAGTGGATCACATCAGAAACCTTGGAAGGAATTTTCGCTACTTATGAATCTGGCAAAGTCATTGGCAAAATATTTTTGAATATTAAATCATGAGTTACCAATACTACGAATCAGTTTGAATGTTTTGTGTTTGTAAAATCGTACTCGGAAATGCCTGAAAATGATGAATAAAAATGGGCATTTTTCAGCCAATAGCTGTAGTTACGTTTGCAAGAAAATTTGCTGTTAAAATGAGTTGAAGAGGACGGAAACATGTTTCCGCTCTGCAAACAAATTATTTGCCGTCGACATGGATGCCAACATAACATGAGGAAAACAAAACATTATATCTGAAATTAAAAGATAAATAAAAGAGTAGAATAAACTTTATTCGTTGTGTCTCTCCCATGTTGGTGATTGCTGTGTTGTCTATGTTGCTTTGAATGCGTTGGAACTGGGAAGTAAATTCCTTGTGTGTTTCTTGCATCCCTGGCCAATAAATCTGTTTCTGATTCTGATCATGGCAGAAATGAACTCCACTGCCAAGAATTTTGGGTACATCTCGATGGAGAGGGTATACAATGGAGGCGGGACAATCCAAAATAAAGGCATTCCATTGGGTTGTAATACGGCAACGGTACACGTTGAGCAAAATAGGATTGTGCGGGGAACATAGCATCACAACTGTTACTCCTGTCAGCTGTTTTTGGAGTTGGAGGGCAGCAGGGAAGGAACTAAGCTCTTTGCAGTTTGTTTCTCAGGCCCGAGGTTACGAGCGTGGAAGATTATGTTGCGCTAAATGTCACACGGTTCCAAGCTAATCAATGTCTAGACGGTTCCGATGAAGCTTCATCAACCACTGGACTGGGTCGGGTGTAAGTGAGGTGAAGGAGGTTTGATGAAAAGTCTCTTCAATGCGTCTGTGCAGAGCGAGAGCGGCGCAACCGCAGGGCCATTAGTCTTTAGTGCGGTTGTTGTAGTTGGATTAAGATGTTAGCCATCAACGCTTAACCACAAGTGGGAGATTGTGGGGCATTGAAGACAAAGAAGAAGAAGAAGGCGGATAGGACACGTCGTCTAGGAGAGGACAGAAGGGTGAAGGAGGGAAGAGAAGCCTTTCCTAGCTCGTTCAAACACGTCCTCAACACCAAACTCCCTCTTCTCGCGCCTCCTCCTGGCTCTCGTCCCGCAGGAGGGGAGCGCCTTTGCGAGGGCTGCTGGCAAGCTCTGTTACGGCCCTGACCGCTGACCCGCTCAGCCGCCGCTTCAAGAGGGCTCGGGGGTCACGGGTTCACCACAAGGTGACTCAACTGTGAACGGCCTGGCCACGTCCTCTTTCAAAGGCACCGGCGTCTTTACCTCACCCTTGCCTTTTTTTTTCCTTCTTCCAAGTTTTCTTTCATTTTCACCAACCTGCCCTCCTCGGCCTCCTTTTTTTTTTTTCTTTGCACGTAACCTCAGCAACCGACTCGCCGTCTCAGCCCTAATTAGCATAGCACCCCAGGGTGAAGAGAACATGAAGGCTAATGGGGGTTGGGGCCTCCCGGACAACATGGAGGCCAAAAGAAAAGCGCTGGTCATCTGACTGGTTTACATAGAATCCTTCAAGCAGATAAAATGGGCCGTTTTCCCCTCGTTTGGAAAATCAACATTTGACTGGCTTCTCTACAAATAGCGGGGTCTGTCGGCTATGTGACGACCAATTAAGTGTGGAATTAAACAACCGAATAAATCTTTCATGATCGTTCTGGTTCTAAAAATGTGTCCGTGAGTGAGCCGTTCCCTGTACTTCTTGCTCGGCGTTATGTACAGCGAGGTATGACTATTGGCCACCCGCGCCGTGTTTCTCCTCCCATGACATGAGATAGCCAGACTGGGTGAATATCCAGAGACACTTTCAAGCAATTACGAGATGGGTTTATGCGTATATTATCTGGGTGGGGTGGGGGGGGGGCAATGAAGCACCCTTTGCTGGCCTTCTTCTTCACAAATTCAGAAGCACACAATCCTCCAAAATGGTTTGGCAGATCGCTCCACTTAAACTGCTGCCATGGTAACATCCACGTTAATCACGAATGCTGATTTGTGATTCAAATAAAATAAATGAATAAATAAAGACAATTATGACTATTTTAATGCGCTCTTTTTTTTTTTTCTTTGTAATGCATTGCCGAGGAATCGGATCGAGACCCGTTATCAGCAGACGCTTAAAAACAAATGACTCAGACCCGGGTGCAAAAAAAAAAAAAAAAAAAAAAAAAAACAAATCAAACTGTTATTCAAAAACTTTTTTTTTTTTTAAACGCACTCACCATTCCATGTCCACATTCAGTCCCGTCAGCCAGCGGCATGTGTTGTGTACGGCATCCCTTATGGTCTCCCTCTGCACTTGTACACCACAGCCTTTTACATTGTATCTGGGGAAATTACAAAAAAAAAAAAAAAAACCGTAGAAGCAATGAATCATCTGTAAATTGCCAGGTTTCCAACACAACCCGAGAAGCATTTCAGCCATGATTGGAGTTTTTAAAATTAAAAATCACTGACAGCAGTTGCAAGCTGTGCCTTTAAAATGTTTTCCTTTCATGTCTTGGGATTAGAAGGAGCCCCTCGTTGCCCTGAGATGCACTTATATACAAAATTCCGACTTTTAATTACACAAATAGTAGGGGGTAACTACTGATATTTCATTAAAAACCCAATTAAAATGAAATGAAAGTGCAGCGGCGGCACCGTGCTCGACTTGTTTGCAGGTCGGCCTTCGAGTGCAGAGGTGCACGGTTCGATTCCGGCTCTGGCCTGCCTTGTGGAGTTTACATGTTCTCCCCGTGTTTGCGTGGGTTTTCTCCGGGTGCTCCGGTTTCCTCCCACATTCCAAAAACATGCATGGCAGGCTGATTGAACACTCCAAATTGTCCCTAGATGTGAGTGTGAGCGCGGATGGTTGTTTGTCTCCGTGTGCCCTGCGATTGGCTGGCAACGAATTCAGGGTTTACCCCGCCTACTGCCCGGAGACATCTGGGAAAGGCTCCAGCACCCCCCCGTGACCCTTGTGAGGATAAGCGGATCAGAAAATGAATGAATGAATTAAATAAGCAGTGTACTTATGAATATTACACCTTACTATATTGGAAAAAAATCTTTTTTTAAGTATTAAATTAAAGCAATGTATTTTTGAAATAAAAACAAAATAATGGTTGTATACCTGATCGTTCAACTGAGATAAAATAAATTATTGCATTGATAAAATAAAAAAGCAACACAAAACATGTATATTCTTGTAAATTTTACAGAATGTCATCTCAAACTAAATATTTTGAAAAACAAGCTATTAAAATGAAATTAAATACATTCTACCATCCCAACCAATTAAAATAAAATTAAATATTCCACAAACTACAATTTCATTAAAATATGTTTCAATTTTTTTTTAAAAGTTAAATATTTGATAACACTCACTTAAAAGTATTAAAATAAATATCTAAAAAAAACAAAAACAACAAAAATCAACATATTTTATAAATCCCTGAGGAATCCTCCCCTCCCACCCAACCCCAAAATTGTTTTTCACTACAAGCCCACTTACCATGTAAGGGCAAATTTGGGAACCAGGTCCAAACATGAGTTCACACTGTCTGTTGGCGTTGTAGATTTGCCCAGGGAGGAGGGTGGGCAGCTCATACGTCCTGCTTACAGGCTCGTCCAAGAGGCACTCCCCATAGCCGGTGCTGTGTTCAATCAAAACACCAGTCAAGTGAATGAAGCGCAAATTAGGCGAGTAGACATGAGCATGGGTGGAGACGGAGTCAAGCGCAACAAAGCGTGTACAACATCAGATTGGACGGAAAAGGATCTGCAATACCTTTTATTGGGCGTTATTTTCTGCGCCGAAGGCAAACAAGAGAGTTTGGACTCGTAAAGCACCTCGATTAAATTGCCTCAATCCTCAACCGTGCCTGGATTAGAGCGTAATGACAGACTGCTCCCTATATGAACCCCTCCCTGAAACCACCAATGTGCAAACACAGCTGGCGTGGATGCGCGCCGCCACGTACAAAATCATCACTTGGCACTTGTGAAAAGGCCAAAGTCAAACACGTTAGGCTGCCAGAATCTAAGCTTTTTTTGGGGAGAAGTAAAAAAAAAAAAAAAAAAAAGGAAACGAGGGGGAGGAAGCGTGTTATTATGCAACATGTCTGACACGACAAAACCTCATCGTGAATGGAGGAGCTGCAACACCTGTGAGCACAAAGCAAAGGCTGCAGTGACAGGCCGGCGATTATACGGGATTATCCTCAGCGAGCATCACTTTGTGTCGGTCGCCTTTCATTTCCGCCTCTGCCAAAAAGGCTGCAATTTGGACAATTGTCGCAAAAAAAAAAAAAAAAAACGACTTGAAAGACGACATTGAAACGCAAACTAAAGAACATTTTGTAAAATCTGTGCGCGCATTTATTTATTTTTTTATGGCTTGTCTACGGAGAGCTGGGACTCTGAAGTGTCTGTGCCTACACATCAAATGTGAAATTTAAACAGGAAATGTTTTGTTATCTACCTATTTCTGAAATTCGTGTCTGCGAGCAAGTCGTTCTGGTTGCTTCAATTAGCCAGTGGTGGCATTTGCGTACAGGGCATTCCTTTGCAGTTTCGACTCAAAGGGTTGAGCATCTGCTGTGGAATGAGTCCCAATTACACCTTAAAGAAATTGTGAAATTTCAATAAAATCGTTCCTTATTATCAAATCTCTCAGCAGCTCTCAAACTGAATTAATATTAGGCCAAGAGAGAGAGAGAGAGAGAGAGAGAGAGAGAGAGAAAGACATCCATGTGGTCACTTCTTAATTTCAAAAGACCATTTTTTTTTTCCATTCCAGTCAGTCTGTTCTTATTGCCCACCACACCTGGCAGACACCTGGAGTGACGACAGGTTGATCGCAATCACATGACTTGGAGATGGCGAATGCGTGCATGTTACAGACGGAGAAGAAAGTTCTACAGAACGCAGAATTGGCTATAGCACTGCAATGCGACTGAATATCCATGGAAGCTGATAGATGACTTAAAATGTACCGCGTGAATAAGAACAAATAAAATATATATCAATAAAATAAATATATACAAATGAAATGCATAATGTAGTGACACACATTGCAAATTCTTTTCCAAACTGCTGTTAATACTATTTTTTCTACCTTTTGATTTTTAGCATGCTTTGTTGCACTTTGAGATTTTGACAAAATGAGTGCTTTCTGAGTAAAATGTATTAATAAGAATAATTAAAAAAAATATTCATGATTGTGGTCTTTTTAAGACTTTTATATCCAGAATTGGATTCAATCATTCGGCACCCAGCCAGGAATGGAATGAATGGTTTCTTTATGTCTGGTTGGACTCTAAATGACATTGCAGGGGGTGCGGGGGGTCCCTCCAGCAAGTGATGTCAAAAAGAGGACGTTTGAGTGGTCTTTGGGGGGGGGGGGGTCTCCGGCACGACATTGGGATGACAATGTGCAGTCAAAACATGGACGTACTCAAACCAGGTGGACTCACGGGAGAAGACTGAATCAATACTCAGTATTGTTAGCTTGAGAGCGACTTCAAAAAGCGCTCTCAAGGGTATTTCCCATCAATGCAGCTCGCACACTCAAACCGTCGCTACACAAGTGCGTAATCTGACCATTTCACAGACTCACATTGTCGTGGGTGCTGCACAGAAATCCTCAAAACACAAACGATTCATGAAGAATTCTAATCTATGCTGGAATGTTCCATCTCATCAAACTGCAACCAAAATGGGATGCTCAACCTTACAACTGCAAATGAGCACTTGCCGAAAAACGCCTTCACAAGGTTCATTTGGTCAACAAGGCAGTCCTTTGTGAATATTTGTACAATTGAGCCCTCTTGGGTAATGATGTCCATGGAGAAATATATTAATATCTGCAGTGTGTGTATTTACAATTACAATAGCTATCCTCATGAGCAAAGCTTGCTAATGCCATGGATAGTAGCGAGGCCTCGTAGTAGTCGTAAAACATTTTGGTAAACAAGATTATTGAACAGCGTAATGTATGGACAGTAATACGTCAGTCATTACAGTTAGCATATAATGCTTTTTGCGTCATCATTTGTTATCACATGTAATGTGTTTTAAGTCCAAGCAGTGGTATCAACTGCTTATGGATAATTAATAATATTGGCCACTTGCTGAAGCTACGAACTCACTCGTTGACAACTAGATAGCTACACTTTGTGGAGTCGCTTTTTAAGATTAGTAGTTTCAGCGTTTGAAGTCCAAGCAGTTAAGTTAGAAGCTAGCAGTAGCCGTTAACTTGTTAGCAAGTGACCAGCTAGCATTGTGCATGATGTTTGTGAGTTTGAAGTGTATGAAATGGGATTGACTGCGTCAAATGCTGGTACCTTGCCAACAAATGACTAGTGCCTGCCTTTTCCATCATTGCTCAAGAGGAAATGTGCAATTTGTAGTTTAAAAACCAGGCGATGGGGTCAAATACTAGCATTAGCCATTGATGAGCTAGTGGTTGAGCTGTCTGTAGCATCTTCACTAATCAAATAAGCCGTTTGTGAGTTTAGATTCCAGATAGGATTTCTACTAACATGAGTAGCTTAGCGACTAAGTAGCCATTGGCCAACAAGCGAGTTGCCGTTTGCATTTTTACATGAATGAATAGTTTGTGAGTTTGAAGTTCAGGCTATGGGCTCAACAGCTACTGTTGCTAATGATCTAGCGGTAGTCTCTAAGCATCAAGCAGTTCATAAGCTAGCTTGCTTATTTGCCTCAACTCCTGTTATTAAATGAACAGTTAGCAAGTTTGGAGTGCAGGCAGGAGCGTCTGCTACTAGTGTTAGCTGCTAATCGCTGGCTGTTATCTTTTTGCCTCATCACTTGTTATCAAATGAACAGTTTGTGAGTGTAAAGTCCGGGCAATCGGGTAGACTGCTAAGATTATAGTGTACATACTCAAGGAACTCTGTGATGTACTTGCGGCTGCACTTGGACCACGACCAGGGGTTGGTGTCATGGTTGAGAGTGGGAGCCATGACATGATACTGGTGCTTCATGCCGGCCTCCCGACATTTGGGGTTATCGTCATGAGGCATGTTGAATCTGTTAGAAAGAGACACAGAAAAAGCAGAGGATTGGGAACATTGAAGTAGAGCAGGGATTCTCAACTGGCGGGTCACTGAACCATTTTGGGTGGGTCATGAACAGATAGTAAAAGAATGTTTGCAATGCTAACGACAAGATGAAGCACTAGGCTAGTTTCTCACTTGCCACTGACTGGTAAGCTGCCCTGTATACTACTCGTGAGTAAAAGTTAGGCTTCTTTTGCATTATGTTTGGACGTTTTACATTGATGCAATGAAAGTTGACCCACAATCCGGTGCTGTGACGCTGGCCATAGAGCTGTGTAGAACACACAAGTGATTATCAGCCGATTAGTGGCTGAGTCGCGGGCCAGGAGGATAAGCGTCACAAAATTCACGTTCAGCCCGTTTCCAACGAACACACAAGTCGTGCCACACACACACGCCAAAACATGGGAATCTACCAGTTTATTGTCACAGAAACCTGCAACACCTTCCTTACCAAATGATCTAGTTTGTAGTTTTGTTTAAAAAAAAAAAACAACAACAACAACAACAAAAAAACAACTAGTAAATAAATTCTTTATACATAAATGCCAGTAACTGTAAAATACAGAATTTAAAGTGGACCGTAAATCGTGCAGGGAATATGTTGACGACACCGCTCAAAAGTGTCCAAAAACCTCCATCACCTGGCTGGTGAAAACCCTCCAGCTCACCCCTTAAAGGGCAAAGTTCACCGTCTCACATTCTCAAACAGCTTAACTCAGAGGGGAAAGGAGGACACGCAAACACAGCACACATGAATAAAGACAATACAATATGGATTCACTTGTGTTGTTTGGATGAAATTAGTATCATCCATTTTATCGAATCCCCAGACAGTTATGGATTTTATACATGTTGTGTTCAAAATATTGGGAGAAGCAAGTAAAAGGACCTGACTACAGTTTGAAGTCCAGACAGTGGTCTTGATCGACTGTTGCAACGGTTGCAGCTAGAAATAGCCACTAACTAATTTGCTGTCGACTAGCTGGTTGTTTTAGTTTGTATTGTGACGTGTTATTAAATGCGCAGTTGGTGAGCTTGAAATCAGACAGTGTGCTTACTAACAGCTGTTAGCATTAGCCTCTAGCTAACTTTTTTTTTTTCACCACGTGTTATTCAATGAGCAGTTTGTGAGTTTGAAGTCCAGGCAGTGGTAGCGCCTGTCAACGTTTGCCACTATCAATAGCGACTAGTGGCTTGTGGTTGACTGGCTTTGTTTTTTTTTTTTTTTGTTGTTTGTTTTTTGTTTTTTTTTGCTTCATGACTGGTTATCAATTGAGTAGTTTCTCAGTTGTCCTGCCAGTGCAACTGCTATCACCGACCACTAGCGTTTATGCGCTCACTCGCCAGCACTCGACAAACAATCTGCTTTTTGTATGAGCAATTTGTAAATCTAAAGTACAGGCAGAGAGTCGCAAAAAACTACTTGGAACACATTCAGAAAATGACTCTGACACCCGTACAATATTCGGCGAGGCACAGCGCGCTTCCCTCCCGTTAATTTCCAAACACAGCCTATGTTCTCAACCAATCAGCAGCTCAAGCTTGAACTGTTTCCATCTGGACTTCCACCATGTACCCAGTTGGAGCATCTAGAGCGCGCACCAGCTTTCCGTTTTTGCTGCACTCCAAATAACAGAACAATTTCAATCGCGTTCTGAGTTTGCGAGCCATCGGAATGAACCAGTGCGTGCTCGGAGCGTATTTCCAAATGCGCCCTAGGTCGGATGATGTCAGCAATGACCTTTAGCTTTCGACGAACAAGTCGTTTTGGGTATTGTAACTAACAGTTGAGCGGTTTGTGAAGTACAGGCAGTGAGGTTGAGGGCTAATGCATTAGCGGCTCGCCTTCGCCGCTAACTCGAGAGGAGCCAACAAGCCAGCTGCTTTTTGTGTCTTCGCTTGTTATCAAATGAGCAGTTTATGAGCATGAAGTCTGGGCAGCGTGTTTGACTGCCAAGGTTGGCTTCTAGCATGAGCCACTACTTGCCTGTAAAGTAAGTTTATTTTTATGCTAAGTAGTTCAATAAACATAAGATAAAATATGTACAATCAAATGTAATTGAAACTTTGCAGATTAAATGGATTTAGAAAGCAACCATACATATCATTGTGCATTATAACCAAATCATCTGGTGTTTCTTTTTGGTTGATCCACTAATCTCAGCTAATCCATTCAGATTTATACGTTATTTGTCTTGCTGGAGCAAAATGAGCAAGATTTTTTGGCACAGAGTCTTTTGACATATAAAATAAAACATATGCCTCTAATGACAGAGTCGAAAAAAAAAAAGATAGTATACGTTCCCTTGGCTGCTCATAAACGCAAAACCAGAGCTGATGTATATAAAATGAAGGGCGCCGCCGTGCATCTGCAAATTAATGAGTTCATCCTGCTCGTCTGCTATTGGCAAGCTCATAAAGTCTTATTTTCTTGATGATGTGCAGAATCCGGACCGGTCGCACTACTTCTTGCATGCACATGTGCGCGTGTGTATTTACACACAGCAGCCCCGCACAGCTGTATGATGTCTGAAATGTTTACAACAGGATGTGGGTCAGCTCTGGCTGCAATGTCACTACGCACACACACACACACAAACACACACGCACACACACACACACACACACACACACACACACACACACACACACACACACACACACACACACACACACACGCACACACGCTAGCACAAAAACCTCAAGCATGGTTGGCAGGACGCCTCTGGCCCCCTTGAAAAGTTGGCCTAAAACCCAGGAAACTATTGAGCCTTTGCCACCGAATTAGGTTGTACACACATAAATGATTCTTTTGGCTGATTCTGACAAGATTTACACCATGGCTGAGGTTCGCGTGCAGTACTTGTTGTGATTTCCCGATGTGCGGGTGTGTCGACGTCGATTTACTCGACGTGGATTTACAGCTCGAATAAGCATGCAGTCTTGAAGGCCTTGAAGAGATAACAGGCTGCAGTGTAATGAAGCTGTAAATCAGTCCGTTTTGTGGCCCCTCGGGGAGACGCATCGGTAAGAGGAATCAATCGGCAGCGGCACAGCAGGAATGGAGTTGGAAGCATGCCCACGCGTCTGAAATGCCCACTGAGGCTACTTGGAATGTCTGCGAGTTGATGAACACGCTTCCAGTGGGTGCGCCGCTCTTGACAGTTTGAATTAAATGAGACATGATGACATTTTGACACAAATTAGGAAGATCCGCAGCCCAATCGCGCAGAAACAACCAGACAACACGCACCTGCTATCACGTCAAAGCCAAAATGGAAAGGAATCGAGTTTTTGCTGTAAACATAGATTAGCGCTAGCTTCTGATAGGTGGTGCAAACTTCATTGCGCGATGCGGTGGCAGTGGGGCGAGGGTTTTTTTATTATTTATTTTTTGCACTTTGTGTTTTGTCTACGCGCCAGAGCTCGAACGACTAAATATTTTTAGAGTTGAACAGCAATTTTGCAGTTTAACCCTTGGACACAATTGACAATACAGTACATCCGTTGGCTACCTATCGATCCAATGTAGCCCGATGCCAAATAATTGATTGCCTTTTGTCCATTTTTGTCCATTTACGAGGCAAGCCGTTTAACCCCAAACCCGATTAAGATTGGCTGTCAGCGCTGGGGGGGCCCTTCGGGTCATTTGAGAATGGCCTCCAATCCATTAGTGCAAATTGGATCCTTAATCCGATGCAATGCCGTTGAGTGGCTCCCACTACCTGACACTGGCTTTCCCAGGCCCGCTAAACAGTCTCGCCTGTGAATGCGGCGATTGAACACGCCGAGAGGACCGCGCCAACTGCATCACGTCAAATGACCCCGACAGCTGCTGAAACTTTCTTACAAAAAGATGTGCAGACAGATATGGCTGCAGATTCCTAAGAGCCCCGCCCCATTCTTCCCAATCGGGACTCTTGGAAACTGTGAGAACTCCAAACTGACAAGCGCCTTAGCCTAACTTGATAAATGTGTCCATGGTTTCCACCTGGGCTTTTGGTTACAGATGATCCACGGAAGTACTTTTTCCATTTCACACATCTGGCAACACTCAGCAGTTGGA
The DNA here is from genome assembly GCA_901007745.1 of Hippocampus kuda. Taxonomy (NCBI): domain Eukaryota; kingdom Metazoa; phylum Chordata; class Actinopteri; order Syngnathiformes; family Syngnathidae; genus Hippocampus; species Hippocampus kuda. Next base: position 39,688 of record CAAKHF010024075.1, on the reverse strand, counting down.
AAACTCCTTCAGCCTTGGAATAATTGTCCGGATAATTAATAAATGTAAAATAGATTAAGTTCCTTCCAGGGTTTGAGTCTGAACCATCGTTGAAATACTCTAAGGCTGAAAATGTTGTGAAATAACCCAAATGCAATTACAATTTGACATGCAATTTGCCAGAAGAAAATTGTGTTTCAGCGTATCACAATGCAACGAATCATTCCGACCTCCAGTACAAGATAACTAACAACCAAAAGTCTCGCATTGGTGAGGTTACCCTTTTTGCAGGAGGTTTTACAGTGCCGTCTTCTGCAAATTAGCCCTGCTTACGTCACCCCGAAAGTGATGTGTGCGCAGAGATCGAGCCAGGATGCGACGCAAGTCATCTCAGCGCACTGAAACGTTACGCCCCACCTTGGTCCTATCTAGCGCATTCAAGAGGAGCTCCCGCACAGGTCAATCTTTGAATGAGTCAATGGTTAAAGACCGGAAATCTGTCATCAAATCAAACAATAGGGATGAAAAAAAATGTTCCAGTTATTAATTACTCACTGCAGTCACGTATTGTTGAGCGCTTTGTATTTTTTATTTTTATTTTTTTAGAGGATTTCACAAGAGTTTTGTGTCACTCAAAGGGTTCACTCCCCAAAGCTGCGGGCACGTAATTAAAAGTCAAACTCTTTCTTCTCATTATGTTTTGCACCTGCGTGTCTGCCCGCGCTTGATAAGAAGGCTTTTGTTGGCGCTGCGAGCGCCGACGTGCTACGCGTGCGTGTTTGCGCGCGCGCATTTGCAACTCACACATGACCCAGCTCGTGAGCGATGGTGAAGGAGGCGCTGATTCCGTTTTCCTCGCTGATAGAACAGCTGCGGTACTGGTCGCACATGGTCCCCAGTTCTGCCAGGCCTGCGAAACACACGCATACGCCATGTACGACACGCATTTAACTGGGGATGAACATGTGCTACTTATGATTGATTCAACTATTAAAACATTCGTGAAGAGGGATTAACCCCGCTTTGTACCGCACTGCCCCCTTCGCTTCAACGTTATTAGCCATCTTGTCATAAACGCATTAAAGCACAGTTTTATGAGCTTGGAGTGGAAAGTTAATTTTGAGGAAGAGAGGAGGGGGAGAGGAAAAAAAAGGGGGGGAAAGTCTTACCGAGCGTGTCACACTTGTCTTTTGCGCGGCATATATCCTCCCTGAGGGAGAAAAAAAAATACATATAACTAAATATATATCCGTTTTGGAGGAAAATGAGTGATTGTGAGTGGCAAGTGTACCTGGTGATGAGGAGGGCGGTGTCATGGTGAGAGGGGTGGCTGTCGTCCTTGACGTTTTGCTTCTGCTGCCAGGTGCAGAAGTTGTGCAAAGTGGTGGCGGCGTTGAAGCTCACGGTGGGGCCGTCCTGTTTTGTTGGAGGGAGAGGCCGTGAAATAGCCTTCGGGGCTGCGACAGAAACAATCCCGCTAATCTCGAGGGAGACTGGCACTGTTTACTCTTTGCGATAGCGATTGCCGTCGTTCACGTATATATGATATGTCATGTCAAAAATGAAAGAATGCTGGACGTATATCAGGGGTGCTCGTCTCCCCGCAAAAGACGATTCGATATGGTTTTCGATAGATGCAAAACGATTCAAGGGCGGTTCGATTTGAAAGAGGCCCGGTGGTCGACTGGTTAGTGCGTCGACCTCACAGTGCAGAGGTGCAGGGTTCGATTCCAGTTCCGGCCCCCCTGCGTGGGTTTTCTCCGGGTAATCCAGTTTCCTCCCACATTCCAAAAACATGCGTGGCACGTTAATGGAACACTCTAATTGGTGTGAGTGTCAGCGCGGATGGTTGTTCGTCTGTGTGTGCCCTGCGATTGGCTGGCAACCGGTTCAGGGTGTCCCTCGCCTACTGCCCGAAGACAGCTGGGATAAGCTCCAGAACGTCCCGCGACCCTTGTGAGGATAAGCGGATCAGAATATGGATGGATGGGTGGACGGCTCAGTTCGAGAGGGTATGATGCCAAGAGTTTTTTGTTGTCATTTTCCAGACTTTGCAATGGACTTGCCAGTCCTCTAACGTGCCATATCCCTTTCAAAGACACATCTCTCCAATAAAAGACAATTCAAGCAACATCAAAAGACCCGAAAACTGTTGAAACCTTCTTTGCATTATGATGTGTGTTGACCAGTTTTATGAAAGTTTTCATGATTGACGCAGGGACGTTGTCGTCCGGTCCCACTAACAGCGACATCCATGCTCATATCACTTTCGAAAAGCACACCAAGCATTTGTGACTCCAAATGTGCCCCCGAGTCAGCTCCCTCCCGCGCAGATGGCTGGCTGCCACACTATAGCGCCTCTTGTTCGCCTCTCCAAAGGCTTTGACACAACAAAGCGGTCAGTGTCTCACATCTCCGGACACCTGCGCGAAGGTCAAGGTCTACCTGTTCATTGTGGACGACGATCAGCTTGACAATCAGGATGTTGATGAGGTTTCCCACGCTGGGGTCCTTGTACACCGCCGCTACCTGTAACAAAGACAAGGCACAGACAAAAAAAAATGCAAACCTCCAAAAAACCTGAGCCGCCGCTGTGCGCTTGGAATGGGAAAAACACAAATAACAGTTCACTGGAGGCAACTTGACGCGGAGCGATATATAATATCCAGGGCCTGAAAAGCAAATTTCATTTCCCCCAACAGACGCCTTGAACACAGCGGCCGACTTAAAGCTTCAGCATAGCTCGCTGACCAAACATTCCCTCGCTCGTTTTCCCCTCCACTTCCCTCGCTCCAGCGGTGCACCCCTGTCACGGTCGGCAAGCGGTCTCCTGAGGCCGTGCGCAGCCTCCTGACAGGAACTCATTAGTACACTATAAACATTTAGCTCGTCTCAGCCCTGAGGGGGGGACGTAAACACGGCCTGGGCCTGTCTTTGCTGGCTCTTCGTCCAAGTATAACAAAGGACCTTGCTCTGTGTACCCCCACCACCCCCCACACGCACACATGAACATAGAATGGAACCTTGATTCAGATTTGGTGTGCTTAAAAAAAACAAAAAAATTATAAGAGTTGTCTTTGAGCTCGATGAAAATCTGCTTCGCAATACGTGTGACATACCGCCCCCCCAAAAAAAAAACAGTTATCAGAAATACTGTTTTTATATATATATATAGATATAAAGGTAAGTTTGCTGCTTCCTAATATAACAATAGCACTAAAAACCACTAGTCTAGATTTTACCCCAAAAAATAACAACCATAATCACCACTGAAGAAAAAAACAAAATAAAATTCACATATATTCTCCGTCTCTTAACACCACCCATTTGAGACTGCTCCATTTTTTTCAAAGTGTCAGTTAAAGCCAAAGAAAAACGAAATATTAATAAAGCTAAAGCTAATAATAAAGCTAAATATTTGCCTCATCGTATTTAGAAACCATCTCCATAAAAAAGACTCGCTATTTAGCAAACGCTAAAGAATGACATGCAGTTGAATATCAAATACCGACGCCAGCAGCAAAAAGTCTTCCTGGATCCGCACCAATCAGCTCTTCTTACTGAGATGCTTGTTTTATGACTCCACTGGGAGCATGCGTCTTCATTGTCGGTCCGCTCATGTAAACGCTGGCAGGAGGAATGTTTGGATGTCAAACGGTTTGCTTGACAGTCTCCACTGTACCTGACTGGACCCTTTTTTTTTTTGAGACGTCACGCTGACAATCATTACTCGTTCACTCAAGTTAATGAGGTGGACATTTGCTTTGACCCGGGACCAGCTACCTCCTAAGTAGTCAATTTTAACATCACTCATCTTGATCAGCGGCTCGCCTCTTGGTTCTTTGTCAAGCACCGACGTGAAGTGCTGAGTCAATAGGAATGACCGTTTGACGAAATGAGCTCGATGAACCACGGGCAAGGGGCAGCACGGTGGACTCGTACTTTGAACATCTGCCTCACAGTTTTTAGGGTCACTTTGGGAATTTCTACATTCCTGTGCTTGAGTGAGTTTACCTCGGCTTCCTCCAATATTCTGACAAAATGTCGATATTGTCATACAATATACGTATATTTGTAGTCCACGAATGAAAAATCACCAATCCACGTATTTTTCTGTGCTCTTTCTGAAACGCCCAAAGATAACGCAAGAGGCTGCCAAAGCCGTGTCTAAATACGAAATTATTACAGTAATTGGTGTGAATTGCAATTTGGGGTCTTCCTCAAGCATCTCCAGGTGGTCCAAAATACTGCTTCTCACCTCCTAACTGGAGCACGTAGGAGGGAGCATATAACTCTGTCTGACATTTTAGAGTTCATTTTAAGATTCTTTTATTTGTCTAAAAATCTATCAATGGTCTCGGTCCATCTCACCTCTCTGAGCTCCGACAACTCGACAACCCGAAGCCTGCTTGGTGCTTTCGGGTCAGCTGACGAGTAGAACAGGATTTCCCAAACTTCTTAAAATGACGTAGCCCTTTTCACAGCCCCAAAATAGTCCCGCAAACAAACCCCGCTCCCAAGATAGCCGGGAAGATTTGACGTAATAATTTTGAGAAACATTTTTACTTACTACTGACATGATTGTGAGGATGTAGTGCTCCAGATTGCGTCCGTGGTGACGTGCCATCTTGGCATCGGCCGTCACCATTAGCTCGACGTAGCGCGGGTAGGAAAGGAAGCGTTTGCGTCTGCGCAGGTTCCTGGGCTGCGTTCCGTTGGAGGCGTCGGCGTCCCGCTCGTGAATGGCGGCTCGGACAGAGTCCAACACATCGCCCATGTCCCCCCGACCCTCCAATGACACTGTCATCTCCCTGTCGCCTGAGTGGAGACAGAAACACGGTGAAGAAGGGCAAGCAGCACCGCTACCAAGGCCAGATAATACGGACGCAAAAGCAGTACAGTAGAATTTAAAGGTGATAAAGTATTTCATGATCCCCACCAAAACCCGCCAGCAAAAAAGGGTCATTGCATAGGAACTAATGATTCAACGCAGGCTGTTATCATCGAGGCTAAGAGAGCATGATACCTTTAGCGAACGTGTATTAGCCAGCAGGACTTCGCTTATCAGAATTCCAGTGACATAACAGTGGTAAGCTGTGGAATGATGCTGCAAAAAAAGTGCAATCAATTCCACATCGTCTGGAAAAAAGGAAAGCAAAATTAGCTTTAAGGCTGAAGATTTGACCTTCCTTCTTCTGTGCAGTTTTACATCAATGCCAAAATAAAGTATTGTATGTAAAATAAAACCTGAATGCTCATATATGACATGAATTGACGAAAATGGAAACTGTTTTCACGGTCATGAGAGTTAGTTTCAGTTAGGCTTATAAACGCAAGGATTTATTTTTTTTTAGAACTCATTCATTCCCAAAGACGTTTTTAAACGTCTTTTCAGACTTGGTCTAGCATTGGCTGGTACTGAATGAGTTGTAATATCTATTTTATTTCATGAAGTGTTTTTTTCATTTTTTTTTAAATTTTGTTTGTTTTCATGACCTACATCACTTTTGGTCGGGACGTCTCTCAAGTTTTGGTAGCACTAATGTAACTATGCTATCTGGAGGAGCGCTGAGAAACACATTTTTGCTGTGGCGTTTTGTCATCCTTTAAAAAACAAAAAACAAAAAGAAAACAAAGAGAAGAGGCACAGAGAATCCAAATCAAACATAAAGTGACATTCATGGAGCATTTTATGATTCTCGGCGCACATGAGCCGTGCATACTTTGGAGTCCATCGACCTCACCAACCGCCTCAACTTTGAGTGAAGTGTCCCTTTGTCTCATCCGCAGTCAATCTTTCCAGACAGTCAGACAGAGAGAGATTGTGTGAAACTGTTAGCTCAGTGAAAAGCCCGAAAAAAAAAAAAAAAAGAACTTGTTGAGATTATTCAAGCGATGCCCCCAGCGGGCACGCGAGGCAGAGCGTGACTCCCTGGCACAATGGCCGCACAGCCCCTCGCTGTCGTGAGGCCGAGACCCATGCCAGCGCCTGTTTCAGAGGCAGCGCCAGGCCCGCCTGCGCCCGTGCACACAGCCAGAACAGGGCTTTGTATTTTCCAGGAAGAAAACAAAAAAAAACTCTGGAGCCCAAAGCCTTCACTAAAGCCCTTAAACAGACTCATCTCTGCAGATCGTCTGACTTCAAAGGGATTAGCATGTAAGGAGAAGATAGAAGAAATTGGCTTTAAGTCGAGATAAAGAAAAAAAAAACCCTGAAGAGCGGGAAGGTGAAAATATGGTCAGTGTTTTAGTAGCCTCGGAATCAGTGCAGATTAGCCGTACATAACCTCTCTGAAAGCACATTAGGTTAAAATGAAAAACTGGGTCATTCCTCGGGTTGAACCAAGTAGATTTTGATTTGAATGAAACTCGGTGTACTCGTGGATAGTGAGGGCACAACACTAAATCTCAAATTTTAGGCCAATTGAAGCAGGGCTTTGGCAGCCACGGCCTGCTGAAATTTTTGACATTTTTGGCCAAAATTTCCTCTGAATCCTGAAATCTCAGGTTTTATTGGAAAGGAAATTTAGCAAGGAATGAAATCTGCAATCATTTAGTATATTGGTGGATTGTAACGTGACCGTATAATTTCACTTTGTGGATCATCTGACTTTGACAAAATATGTCATGAGATGACATTTCTCACATGTTCACTAAAACATATGAAAAGTTGCAGCGATGCACTTATTTTCGGGCTTTGATAGCAAAAACCACATTGCGAGAGTCACTAACGGTGTAGCGGTGCATTCACTTTATATTGATTCAGGGAAGGTGGGGTCATGTCCCACTTAGTGACGGCGTGAATGGTTGTTCATCGCTGTTATGTGTCCTGTGAATGACTGGTAACCAGCTCCGGGTGTAGTTGTCTCTCTTCCGCCCCAAATCAGCCGGGACATGCTCCAGCAACCCGCAACCATGAACAGGATAAGCGGCACAGACAACGGATCCGTGAACCAGCGCTGGGATTTGTTCTTCGCACGATTTCAAGAGTGCGCTTTCATCACCATTGTTTTATCTGTTGTGATCGATTAAGATGAGCACAAATGTCGTGCGTGCACATTATTTATTTTCAACAGAACGCTGACTCATCAGCGGCACGATTTCAAGCCAACAGAAAGCATTTGGCTGGACTTGATGTGCGACGCTCTTACGCGTTTGATCCGCTGAAGCCATGTATATTTGATTTGGCGGTAACTAACTGATCGGCCGTACAGATCCGAGCATGTCTCGGCGGCTACATTATCGGCTAAAGTCGATCGCTTTAATAGCTGCCATGTGTCAGCGCTTATTGAAGACGTGTCGCCTCGGCGGTTCCCGTGACAGATTCCAGCTGGGGCTCTTTTCTGCCAGTTTCTACTGTCTGGTGCATTCTGAAACAGACGGAGGCCTGTGGAGGAATAGCTGGCGGCATCTTGATTGACAGACATTGACTGCGTGGTGGCCTGGGTGACGGTCAGAGGTGAGCGACTGTTTCTCACCGACTTGGACTGGGCCCAGCGAATCATCAGCGTCTCTGTTGATCGATCAGTCAGTCGTCGTCTGAGCCCGCAAAAGGTCACCTTGAACTACTGACCTGCGATTTGCATCTGTTCAATCTGTTTACGTGGACTCATTCATTCCCAAAGACGTTTTCAAACGTCTTTTCAGACTTGGTCTAGAATTGGCTGGTACTGAATGAGTTTTAATAATGTTATTTTTTGCAAGGTGAAGGGTTGTCTGTCTGTTGACTGGCAACCACTCAAGGACGGAGAATGCCTCCTAAAGTATCAATATTTTTAAGCAACTGTTTTAGGATTTTGCAGTCGGCTTATTTATCGTAATGCTCTCACATGGCAAAGGAGAGCTACAGTCAATGATGCACTAAAACTGCAGTTTCTGTCGCCCACAACTGAGAGGCAGACACTCACGCAGACTCGCCAGAAGTATACCCCTCCCCTCCAGGCCACGCCTCTTAAAGGCATATGCGTACACACACAAACAATACAATATGTACAGTCTGTACAGCATACAGTCAAAGTATACAGTATTTTTTTTTTCAGGACCCGGATATGAATTTTTTGAGAGACATGTAGATATATAAAAATAATACATTTCACTGGCCATAATTTATGCACAGATTTTCGCAATTAGTGAGCTGGCCTGATCCCTATTTACATACATCCATTTTTTTATTTTAAATTCTTGTTAAAATGTTGACTTTAATCTTGTAATGTATTTTGTTTTCCATCTGGCCCTCAGTCTCGCACCTTCCACAATTCCGCGTTCTTGTGCCCTGACTGTAACGATAGTCCGTGTCAGCGGGAATGAGTTTCTGAAATGTCACATGACTCCCAAGTTGGAAATGACACGAAAGAAAGAAACGGCACGGGCCCCTCGCCAACTTTTGTCATCCGCATTCATCAGAAGTATTCAGTCTGCTTCTCCAAACACATTCTTCAGCGGACCACCGCCGAGCTCTTTTCGCCATGTCTCTCCAAAGCACTACTGTAAGTGCACAAAGGGGGACAAAGGTTGAGTCGTTTACCTTTTTTTTTTTTTTTTTTTAAAAGCCCACTTAAGCTGCGGACAATTGACTGCCCTTTCTTTCTGCCGAGACACCGCAATTGCACTTAATCATACTCCGTCTGCAGCGTTTTCCTCTCAATGGATGGTAAGCAGAGTATCCGGCCTTTGTGTGGACGCAAAAGCAACCTACCTACGTTCAGTGTAAGGTACACTGTCCACTTAATTGGCACCCTGGGACGGGAGTGCTTCGACTCTCAGCGGGCCGTTGTAAAAGAATGTTAATTAGTTCAACAATGAGATGTGTGTTTGCCATTGTCGGCCTCTCGGCATTGATACTCTTGACTCGGAACTGAGGCGGAGTCAAAGAGCAAGGCTTTGATGTGGGGGGGGGGGGGGGGGGGGGGGGGACGGGGGGGGGGAT
>CAAKHF010024075.1:18683-30763 GCA_901007745.1 Hippocampus kuda | reverse complement strand
GGGGGGGGGGGGGGCGGCAGGGGAGAACGGCGGCGAGATCATTTGCCACGAACGACTGACCCGCGCCCGCGCAAAGCGAATAATCCATTTCAAGCGTTTGCATATCGGCTTCTTGAACTTGTTTTCGGATGAAGTTTGGTGAAGAAGCCAAGCGGGCACCGGAGTGGAAGACTGCGGGTCAGCTGAAGCCAAGCAAATGACAACATTTATGAAAGGACACACGCTGTGCAGGACTCTTGTTGTTATTCTCGGTTCTGTGGGGAACCGCCGGGCCCAATGGATCGGCTGGCTCATTAAGAAGACAAACTGCGGCGGGCTACAGTTGATGTCATCTTCCTTTCGCTGATGTTGTTGGCTTTTTTTTTTGTAGACACAAAGTTAGTTGCGAGTAATCCAAGTGTCCAACTTAAAAAGTATATTCACGGTAATATAATCAAATAGTTCAAGTAAAGGATGTTTACTGAACAGGACCAAATATCAAAACACACCAATGCAAAATGAAAGCACTCGCAAGGAGCATGGAGTAGATGCTAACTCTGAATTAACCGTGCGGTAAATGGCCAACGGCACTGAACCCAGGCTCCAGATGCATAAAATTTGGAAAAATCTGATTCTAAGAGACCTATTACACTGGAATGTGTGCAAAAACCTTTTGATTTATATCATGTATGCGCGCTGTGGGGTCCACCGTTGACGAAACCCCGCGCGACAGGACATGCAAGCTTCAGAAGGGACACTCCAGAAGAACACTTAGAGCTGCAGTATGCAGACAAAAGTTCACCAGCCAACATTTTGACCGATAACAGTGAGTGTTTGCCGGACTCGGGGAGGGTCCTGTCACTCCGGGGAGGGGGGAGGGCGGGGGGTGAGAGGACGACTAAAGCTCCTGGAGCCAGCACACAATTACCTAAGACGAGGAGATAAATGCGAACCTGTCAATGTATTTATAATCTGTCCATCACGTCCTTCAAGAGCCACTTTCCCTGACCTGCGTAACATAGCGAGCGAGCCCCCGGCTTTGCAAACCAGCTACCGACAGCTGATGAAAGAAAAAAAAAAAAACTGAAGGTCACGCTAACCCATCCTGTGAGTGACAAACAAAGCAGGAAGTGAGGTTACCAACAACAAGTGGCTCCATTCACATACATGAGAGCGCATGGGGACTGCGGGGCAGCGATTCAAGTCAGCTCGTTCAAACCGACCCCGGGCGAGGGAGGACCCTTTTTTCCATGTAAATGAACCCATTGAGCAAAAAAACAAAAAAACAAACAAACAAAAAAACCCCCTGAAAACTGATGCTGGCATTTGAACTAGCATGCATACACAGTGGGCACTGAGGGGGCAATCCCACACAGCGATTATGTTGAGGGTCAGGGGCCACAGATGTCATGTGGGCCAAGTACCGCGCCTTCAAAGGCGCTCGCTCGGCTCTTCCCCCGGCCGCCAAACAACACAACAAAACGGGGATGAAAGACCCCCGCCAACAACACTGGGATGCTAGTGTTTGGCTATTCAGCTGCTAATGTTTGCTGTCAAACTGTCCATATTCAATTTACTGTTCCGAATGCATTCAAAGTACGGCACGGAGAGAGAATGGGTGGGGGGGGGGGCAGGGATAGTTGAAGAGTTGCAGACAAAAACAGCGAGAAAGAGGCTCCCTCTCCATCTTCAAATGGGTTTGAAGGAGAAAAGAATCTACCCTCATTGTAAAGACCCCCATCCTTGTTGCGATCTCTATCCACTCATGCCGGGATTCACATGCGAGCTCACAGGTGGGATACCGTGGCTCGTCCTCGGAACAACGTCCTCGGAACAACGTCCTCGGAACGACATCCTCGTTTTACGACGGTTCCGACGAGGGCTGGGCCGATATTGCCTGAAATTCTTATCATGGTATAAATTCAATTCCTTCGCGGCGATGATACATAGTGCTATAAACTTAAGTGTAAAAGTTATAACGGAAGTGTTTCTGAAGTGCTTCAATGCGGATGCTTTGAATTTTATCGAACTCTTAACATTCAAGCAATTCCGATTGACCAAACTTTTTGGCGAGAAAAGCTAGCTAGCTGTATAGTCGTCTGAGTTTCGATGCTTATCAAAGGCTCCGCTTTTTATTTGGCTTTTTTTTTTTTGCAACACATATTCGGAAGAAGGAGCAACCTTGTACAAGGGAGAAAAAAAAATTGACAGTTACGTTTTTGTAACGGCAGTTGACCCTATTTCCATTCTTTACAGTGGAAAACAAGCCCTAACCGTGCAGCTTTGGAAGCAAAGCTGAAAAGTTTTTCTTCCTGAATCCAAAACGAAGCATATACATACCAGCATACCTTTTCGTTTAGGTCCTTGGCATGTTTGTACAGACGAAGCATTCAAAATACCCAAGCACTCAGCGGTGCAGAAAAGCATGTTAAGATAAGTAAACAGTCTTCTCAATTGCCAAAACAACAATCGAGGTAACACTTTTAAAAGCTCTTATCACTTGACAACTCATTGGTGGTTAGCACATATGTTTTTGCACGTGTCGGAAACTTTGACTTCCTCACTTTTCAACACAGTTTGTTTTTTCTCAAAAGATGTACAGTGACTGTACAAACTGTGGAAATTTTGAAGACACACAAGTGCCCTTGTTGTCTTGTGACAAGCCATCACATCTGAGTCAAAAGCTTCTCCCCAACCCCTGCTCCCCACGTGTTTCTGTGCTGATAAACGTTGTTTGGCCCGATAAAAGGCAGCCCATTTCATCTTTGTCTGATTTTAAAAAGATGTTTCACTCGAGAGGACATTAAAAAGAAAGATGTTATGAGCATATGGGCAATGACAGTGGGAAAAGGCAACCCCCCCCCTGCCCCCGCCCTCAGGCCGCCCCATCGTGCAGCAAGACCATTGTTATCCGTATTTCAAACAGTAAACTGCTCTTTAAAACCATTTCAAAGTCCAAAGCCCAGTGCTCCATTCAACTTTCACACAGCAGCTACCAATTACATTTTAGGATGAGATTCCTCTTCACAGAAATATAAAGCGGGAAGGGGGGGGGCGCACTGACCCCCCCCCCCCCCCCCCCAATGAGAGCTTCTCTTGCTTCTCCAAAAATAGGAGGTTGTAAGGGAGGAATAACCGCCAACCACCACCGCCGCTGACGCTTTTTTGGCGCATCATTCATGAGATGAGATAAATCTGACTCGTAATAAAAAGCTGTGGGTGGGACGCAGTTCTTGTGGCACTTTTTTCAGTCTAATGTGGGGAGACGAGTCATGTACAACAATGAATGAATGTGATTTGGATGAACGTAATGAACTTATTGACCTTATCCATATTTGTATTTATATTGCACTTAATTGAACTTATTGACCTTATCCATATTTGTATTTATACTGAATTGCACTTAATTGAACTGTGTTTTCTTTTCTCTTAAGCTTTTCTCTTCTTTCTACCCACAATCTTGCTGCTGAAGGCTGTAAATTTCCCCAGTGTGGGACAAATAAAGGATATCTTATCTTATCTTATCTTAAGCTTCAAATTAGGGGAAACAACAACCTGTTGTTTTTACGGTGATCACCGTTTTATTGGTTATTGCTCGGAAAAAAAACACCAAATGACAACAACATAACTTGCGCTCTGATAGAGCAACGAGCAGGTTCTAAGTCCCTTTCGCTAGCTCAATTTAGACGGGAGGCCAGCTGGAATCTCGGTGGCGCCGAATTTCTTTCTTTTCGGAATTATAGAGGTCAATTCGTACACAGGGTAACTCAATGTGCTTCACATATTTTAAAAAATACGACATTTAAAGGCAGGTCTACAGACAATTCCTTTGTCTTCATGCTCCAAGTAAAATACTGATGGTTACTAAAAAAGCAAACGCAAGACTGTTAGCTTAGCATGTGGCTGTTGCTTAGCTCTAATCTGTTAAAAGTTTGCTTAGCCTGTTACTCTTTGCATTATTACATATATAAATTCATACATATGGATAGGTGACGTAAAACAAAATACCGGTCTCTTGTAACATTCCTAGAAGGCAAGTAATGACCAAAACAAACACACAGTATTGTTAGCTTAGCATATAGCCGTTTACTCGCTCCGGACACTCTGTAGCCATTGTCATTTAGTGTTTTCTTGTGACCAGTTTGTCCTACGTGGTGTTTTCTCAGCTTGAAGTGGAAAAAAAAAGCTCATCAGATAGAGTTCTTGAACCATTTAGTATTTTAGTCGATCGAAGGAAGCAGAACAAGAAACAGGCGCTGCTCAAGATGTTGTATAAGTGGAGCGACACACGCCGACAAGCTGATGTTTACACGTCGCTTGCTAGTGGTGGCGTGTAGCGCACTCCGCCGCTTACAAAGACAGAAGGGGCCTGCTGGCTTTGGCTCCGTGTGGCCTTCAAAGAGCTTATTTTAATCGCCACATCAGGAGAGGGGCCCAATCTGATAAGGCAGATGAGTCGCATCTCGGGACACTTCACAGTACATAACTAGCCCAGTTCCACTGGCTCTTTAATCCCTCCGCTTATTGTCTACCTGAGACCTTTACATGAAGACCTCAAGGTGTCTTGTATGTATCGTATACATATTTTTTATATACCACTGCCCTATTGTTCCTTATTTTTAAAAAAATTCAATTATTCATGGATCCGTTCACAGTGGGGCAGACATGCTAACCACTCCACACCATGCTTCATCACGTGTTCATCTTCAAGCACAATCGAGGATCGAACAGACACCCTCCACATTTCTCGTCTCTGTTTACCACCCACAGACTGAGTGGCTGAAAAGCCAAAGCATATGAAGGAGGCCAGTCCAAGTTCTTTAAATTGTCAAGGCGCACAATGGCCACCGCCGTGCGACAATGGCCCAGCTCGAGACAACAAGCCAACGAAGCGGCTTGCACAAACAAGATTTATTTGCGTCCCTCCAACAAAGGCCGCCCACTGAGCTCTTCACCAGGATGACAACGGCAACCGGACTCCACTCGGTCACTTTCTCTTCAAGGGCTCTTCACCACCCAAAAAGAGGTCACACTTGCTCGAATGTGGACATTTAATTACGCAAATGTCTGACAACAACCTTCCTGATAAGAACAGTAATCATGAAAAAAAAATCATTTGTTTTTATTTATTCGACCAATTTGCCAAATAGCGGGTGGAAGCTATTAAAAAAAAAAAATCACTTTTCCATAAAATGTCATCTATAAGAGAAACAACAATACAAAATACATGGAATACAACAACTCACATAGTAGTTACACTAATGATTGGCTGCTAGATTGGTGGTCAAAATTTGACAGAAACCTGTCACCCATCTTGGCCTTCAAAATAAAAGGTAATATTTTCACATGCACCCTTTAAAGAGAAGAACATAAAAGGCACGTGATATCAAACAGACCAACTCAGGTTCAAATAGGTGAGACTGAGGCCGTTTGAAACATGCGGCAGAAGGATCGGAAACCTGCAAGACATTTGGGTTTTCAAAATAAAAGGGTTCCTTTCCCATCATCTGTCCCCTTGGAAAAAAAAAAGAACATGAGACAGCAAGTTACGCAAAATAGGCCGACCTGCCAGACCACTTTGTCCCTGAGGATCAAAGGCCTGATGTAACCTCTGTTCCTAAAAGCCTCTGCAATTATCATAAAAGCATTCCGCTGATGACCAAATCTTCATCTCATCACAACTCAACATATTCTGCGACTGAGCTGAGAGAAAGAACTTTGGCAGCAACACCAACAGTACTCGTGCACTTTTTACGAATTAAAGTGATTACGATTCCAGTGGAAAACCCCCCCGTGATCAGAGTGAAATCGTGACTGGGTATAATTTACATTTCTGGGCGAGATTACGAAGCGGTAAATCAACCAGACGGTTGTTACAGTCAAGACGGTGAGACAGTCTGCCGTCTGTTACCTGAGGCCGAACAAGGCTCGCTGCCGCTGGAGATGTTGCGTCTCCTCTCGTGCCGATAAACCAGATGGGGTTTGTGGTGCTCGTCATCGTACTCGGCCTCCCCATCGGCGTTCATGAGAGGCTCCAGGAAATATTCGCCATCCGGCGTTGTGAAAGTGCCAATCTGAAGCACGGCAAAAAAAAGACAGGCATGGTTCATGAGAGGTGTGCCCAAAGTAGATGCAGTTCAGCCGTGGTGTCTTCCATGTACATGCTCGAAGTAGCACGAGTTCTTTTTTTTTTTCCTTTTCTGCTAACACAAGAGTCAGTGGTGAAAATCTCTACAAATCAAATGTTTTGGAGAGCTGCAGTATTAGCACAAATTAGCATTAGTTATTAGTACTGTTACCATTAGCTTGTTTGCTCGCTATACATATATTTCATATATATTTTTTACATTTATTTTATATATATACTGTCTATATAAAAAAAAAAATTATATATACACTCCGGGCTATGTACCGGATTGCCAGGGATGGCCAGAGTCCCCACGGGTCCTTAAAAGTTCATAAAAATAAAAAAAAAAGAAGTTGTAAAACTTTGTTCTTAATTTTCAGGGAAAGCTTCTAAAATCAATAAAAAGCCTTAGAAAATATTTTTATTTGAAAATAAATTGAAGTCGTGCCCTTCCTTTGGCAGCAATGATTTGAACACCGGCTCAGTGATATGTGGCTTTCTGTTCAGCCTGCATATTGCTGAGCGGCATTAAATCCATCGTGATTCCCCCGCTGAATGGAGAAAAAAGTCCTTAAAAAAGGGCTAAATTAGCCCTCAAAAGTCCTTAAAAGGTCCATAAATAAAAAGCAAGTGGAAGAGTGGGAACCCTGATGGCGTATTTCTATTCTGATTACATCCTATAAGCAAATATGATGGAACTGGGGAAATATATTGCGCATTCCAGGTTCCTACTGCTCCTTTCGTACTTCCAACAGCTGTGGTCTCTGAAACTGCAGACAGCCTCGGGGCGTCACTTTTGTCTGTGATTGACAGGCTGACTCGGAGAGATCTTGTCAGACAGAAAGCGCTTAACGTACGGCAGGACAAGACGTTTCTTATCTGGCGCAGTTCTGACTGTCAACGTATGCAGTTCCCCGCCGGCAGCTGTTTCATCATCATCATCATCATCATCATCGTACATAGAACAGAGGAATGCTAACATTGATTTGGCAGCTCGGGCCCTCGTAAAGCTCCTGAGCTCACTCAGCCATGAGGTTGTTTGCATGGTCATATCATGCGCACGCTTAAACAGGATATCGCACGCTGAAATGTTTCCTTAGCCCCGTTATTCAACGCCCGTCCTGGCAAAGTGACACTTAACGGAGGGGAACGGGAGTGGGGGGGCCGATTCCGATATGGAAAACGCGAGGATGGAGGATTAGCAAATGGCTGTGACGTCAGGAATCGCTACGAGGATCCTCGAAAGCGTCACGTGCCTCGAGTGCTACATGTGCCGAGGGGGCCGAGCTTGTGAAAACAAGACGCTGGATGGAAACTTGACTGCAAGTCCACACGAGAGGCTGCAATCTTATCCAGTCGGGATGATGGAATGCTGGCTCGTATGCGGGAGCGAAGGCCAATATGGATAGAAAGTGGAAGCGGTATTTCTTCTTGACTCGGTGCTACTTCTTGTCAAACAAATGGACTCAAATGTCACACTAGAAAATTATCCATCCATCCAAATCACAGAAATGCGAGCCCGCTTCCGTCACACTAAGTTCCTGGCGCTAATTGTTCTTCTCTTAGCAACGTCAAGCTTTCAGAAAATATGTGGCAAAAAGCAAAACACACTCACAGAGTTAATCCAATGATATTGGCTGAAAACGAGGTTTCGTGAGGAAAAAAAATAAACCCTCCAAAAATGTAACTTTGGGTCGTATTTTTGAGCCAAATGAATTTGTCCAATTGAAGCATGGCGACCTTCTCAACTTGACGATAAATCTCCCCGAAGTCAACATAGAGAGAGTGGAAAAGCATTTACTTGTTTGTCCTTTTGGATTTATCCTTTTCAAAGGCAGCGGGGACAAGCATCGTTGGCTGCGCTTCATTCTTGACCTTGTAAACATTGTCAGGATCAGCATTAACTGAGGGTTACTGCGGCTATTCGGTTCATTTCCATTTATTCAATTATAATAGCAGTGTTGGGGAATACTAAAACCACAAAGTTTTTCCTCCTTGTCCCCCTTCTTCTCCTACACTTGCACCATCTATCTTATCTATTACGGCTGTTGCGAAACAAGATTTGAAGCCAGTTGTTACACTTTAAAATCGACCATCCTAAAGTCTTATTCTATTATTCAGGCACTCAAACACACCCTCGGAGGTTCAAGCCGAAAGTCACTAAAAACCAACGACGACGTTTGCCAAAAGAGTTCATAAAACTGTTCAAATAGCAACAAGACCCTGACACACATTTAGTCAATCTCCATTATTTCCTCTGGGACAAATTGAATTGAAAGTTCCACCCAAAGACGCAATCTTGGCGGTTCTGATGCTTCTTGGTAGACAGTTGCTGCTGCGATTTTAAAGAGTATAAATGATTTATATGTAGTAAGTTGTAGGTAGATGGTTACCTGTGTCTTGTCAATCACTATCCATGGCCAGTTAGCTTTGCTGTGAGGATTTCGCCCACAGAAACAGGAAGCCGCTTTGTCAAGTGGATGTAGAGCGGGAGGTGGTGGGCGTGGGGTTGGGGTGGCACAGTTTCCACATTTCCCAGCAAAAAAAAAAAAAAAAAAAGACTGAACACAAAGGTTGCTGTTCAGCAGTGGGTGCTGAACTGGACTTTACCGCCTCGAGGAGGAGGAAGAGGGTTCGGGTGTTGTGGGGTTTTTTTTCCATTACAAGCTGGGTTATAGTCGTGCCATTGGGAAAAAAAACAAAACAAAACAATACGACGCAAATACAGTGTTGCTTTGACATACAAGTTGAATTTGTTCATATTTGTGACTCAACACACTTGTATCTCAAGTCATATTTCCCCATTGAAATAAATACAAAGACCATTAATCAATTCCAGCGCCACGTTGTGTGCCTTCTAGTTTCCCTGCCATGGCCACAGGGGTGCAGTGTAAAGCAGATGTGGACACAAGAAGTACAGTTTTACAACTGACTCAGTCATCGACAATAATATGAAGCATTTTTCACGGAGGATAAAGAATATATGACTCTCGATATTATTATATTGTCTACATGTTTTTCTTGTATTGTTCAATTATTCATGGCTTAATTAAATAAACTATATCCCTCTACCTTTCTTGGTCATTTTGCTTTGCTTGCTAGTAGGGGTGTGCATCTACCAACAAAAGACGATTTTGATACAATTCTCAAAAGACGGGTTATGATACGATTCAAGGATGTAACAATTTTCAAATATAACAATTCGATTTGGTGGGATTACGATTCAATTCAAAATGGTAGGTGTCATATTTATTAATATGCAACAACATATCAAAAAAAAAAAAAAAAAAAGATCTCCAGAGCCCAGACAATCCAAGTTAAGTTAATTCAATTCAAAGAAATGACAAATCATCTGAAACATCAAACCGCTTTGCAGCTCAAATAAAAAAACGATCTCCCGGTAGGTCCGTGTCTTGATACATGGGGTGCGATACAATTCAAGGAAGCGGCAGTTTTAAAATGTAATGTCATTTCATTTCATCAATTCAAAGCCGATTTTCCGACTCAAATGCATTTTTGTTACAACGCTAGTTGTTAGCATTAAGCTAGCGGACATTGAAAAAGATGTGGTTGTTTTAATTTGCCGATGTGTCGGCCCAAGGCTCTTGTTTAGTTTGACAGTAAGCTCCGACTGGTAGTGACAATAAACAGCTTCTAGCCTCCTTTTTGGAAGACATTTCGACTCTCTGGCAAACCTGCTGCTTGTTGTGAACGGAGTTTGCTCGGTTTTAAATTTTGGCTCTGATGTTTTCACATATGGCGACCCGGTGACCGAGTGGTTAGCGCGTCGACCTCACAGTGCAGAGGTCGTGGGTTCGATCCTGGCTCCAGCCTTCCTGTGTGGAATGTTCCACCCGTGCCTGCGCGGGTTTTCTCCGGGTACTCTGGTTTCTTCCCACATTTCAAAAATATGCATGGCAGGCGGATTGGACACTCAAAATTGTCACTAGGTGTGAGTGTGGGCGTGAATGGTTGTTCGTCTCTGTGTGCCCTGCGATTGGCTTGCAACCGGTTCAGGGTGTCCCCTGCCTACTGCCCAAAGATGGCTGGGATAGGCTCCAGCACCCCCCCGAGACCTTTGTGAGGATAAAGCGGATCAGAAACTGGATGGATGTTTTAACATTCGCCACATGCTGTCGGATTGCAGATTTTATAATCATTGTCCACTACAAAATAAAAATAAAAAATAATTGAAATCGTGCGAGCCACAGTGCCCTTGAGGTTGCCCAATCGGGCATCGTGCTCTTCGCGTAGCGGCGCATCGCTGGGCATCGGAATGACGATGGCCTCGTTTGTCACCGAGGCTGTGTCGCCACACACTTCTTTGATGTTGGGCACTCAGCGCCTCCCGGCAGCCAGCGTTTCCCACGGTGTGAACACGCCAGGAGTTTTTTTCAGGCTGCTTGTCGCCACAAGCTCATTCTGTAAAGGCCAAATGCTCCCCAGACGCACCATTTCTCAGCTTTGAGTAACTGCGGGCGAGAAAGTGGAACCTGCTTCTTTTCCACCCGGAGAATGACTCCTTTGTTTTAGGGCTTAATTATTCCTTAATGACCTCATCCCGACAAAAAAAAAAATGTGGCCGAGCCATTAAGCTCCAGTGATCAGATAGGGACACATTTATGACCCAATAGCCTCCGGTGCCGTCTCCATTGTGCTGTCATTCTCAATGAGTGATGATGCGGATAACCAACAGAGATTGCTTGAAAAAGGATGCAAACATGTTTGGATAAGCGAGTCATTCATCAAAGTCGGGCAGAGGGGCAATTAAAGGCTGATTAGCCTGATCAATTTAGCATACCTCAGCTCTTAAATTGCTTTCCAAACATGGAAATCACTTGACCGAGTGTCTCTCCTCTACCCCGTCTACGTCCTGTCATTCATCAGGAGGACTGACTGAAGCGGGACCTTTACAGTTGGACGCAATGCATGCTGGGATGCTGCCTGCTCGGATCCCCCCCCGACCCCCCAAGAGAAAAGTAGGATTTTGCGGAGTCCAACTGTCACGATCACGGAAGCTTTCCCGAACGATGCTACCTTTGGGTGGGAGCATTTTTACACCCTGGACTGGTCGCGACCCCCCCCCCCCGCCCCCAATATTATTAATTTTTTTTGGGGGGGGTCCCATTTTATGTGTATTTAAGGTTTATCAACATTTTTTGGGGGACAATGTTAGGGTCTTTTAAGTCATTTTCCCAATCCATTTCATTGGCTGTCAAAATTTTGGCTATTTTATTTTATTGTTGGTCCGGGCTGGTTTCAACCCCCCGTGAATGTCGGAGGTCATCGCTGCACCGTAAATAAACAAGTTGTTTGAATAGATCCATCTTCTTGTTTGGTTCCGTGAGCGTTTCTTTAAATGGTGACAGATGTGATGTGTGCAAGAGTTTGGGTTCATTCTGAGCACTGCAACGTTCCAGGTTATAAGAAGGTGTGACACTTGTGTAACTGCATAATCTCGGCCGTATATTTTTTTTACTTCCGCTCGCTAAGAAAAGCAACTTGAGTTCTAAAGTCACATCAATGGTGGAAAAAGTTTTGAAACGGTTTATCCTGAGGTTTATTTTATTTTTTTTTTTATATCACCAAAACCTGACATTTGAACAGGGGTGTGGACACTTTTTATATCCACTGTAAACACTATCCCGGTACAGTACAAGGTGCGGCCATCTAAAATAAGGACGATGTCAACCGATTGGGATTCTGCCTGGGGTATTACTGTCTGCATCGCGGGGATCCCGCCAAACAGTCCACCCCATGCCAGAATCCGGTGGGAGTGGCGAAAGGTCAAAACTGCCAAGTCACCCCCCCACCCTCACCCCGCCCCCTTCACCGCTTATCAGATTCTCGAGAGCAGTAGTCAGGCACCAGTACCCCCAGCATTTATATTGAGCCAGTAAAGTCAATGTGATCCAATCAACTTAAAACAACCTGAAATGATGATGTGACAATGGGGGGGGGGGGGGGGGGGGAA
>CAAKHF010024074.1:0-10237 GCA_901007745.1 Hippocampus kuda | reverse complement strand
ATAATGACATTTTTAAGACCATTGTTAAGGTGTCATATATGCACTGATTGTTATTGTCGCTATAAAGGAAATTATGTCAGGATCATTTTGTTTTCATATATACTATATATAACAGGTATGTGTCGAACCCAAATGCAGTACACCAAACCATGGTTGGCAACATTTTTTTTTATGTCAACTTTGACAGTTCCAGAGGCAAACAGCTTAGTAGCTAAGCATTTCAATTTTAAGTTTAAAAGACTTCAAGTAAGAGTCTCAAAGCTCAAGAATCCATAGGTAGCAAGACAGATATTGACGATGTGATATTTTTACAGCAGAATACAGTCACACTGAAAACGAAAAGTGCAAAAACAGAAGTTGCTGGTTTTTTTTCCCCGAGCGTGAAATTTTCAATCCGATGCACAATGTTAGTATCACGATGGTTGACTTGTTGTGGGTTCGAATCCGTGCTCCAGCCTTTCTGTGCAGTGTTTGTATGTTCTTCCACTGCCTGCATGGATTTTTCTCTGGGTACTCCGGTTTACTCCCACATTCCAATAACATGCACGGAAGGTTGATTGATCACTGTAACTCCTTAGGTGTGATTGTGTGTGTGAATGGGTTTTCATCTGTGTGTGTCCTGCGATTGGTTGGCAACCAATTCAGGGTGTACCAAGTCAGCTGGGCTTGGCTCCAGCACGCCCGCGACCCTCGTGAGGATAAAGCGGTTGGTTCAGATAATGGATGGTTGCACAATGTTACTTAATTGATCAGTGACTGACAGCCACAGCAGTTATGGGAATGCTTTTTCATGACAAATGTTCTTTTAACATACATCATTAGAAAGGTGTCATAAAATTGTCAATAGCATTGAGAAAAAGTACAAATTTCAAATTGACTTTGAAATGTTGAGATCACCTGAACACTTGTTTTTCAATTCATTTGTTCCTAGGTTACAGCTACAATCTGAAGCTAACTTTGGATGGTCCCAGCTGGTCTAACCCAGGCTTCATGTACGTGGCTCTCGCTGGACAAAGCGATAGCACAAAGGAATACCGACTTCACGTGTAAGGCATTTCAGAAAATTATGAACACTCTAATGGGTTTTGTTTCAGGAAATCACAGACTGTCCCGAATTTCCTCCAGTCTGTGCTTTAAAAAGTAGGATTTTAAAATGGACAAGGATTTCATGAATTCAGTTGGCTTGTATCCAGTTGCGTTGCTTTTAGCCAAGCCTTCTTTCAGGTCCTCTTGACTGTCAATACGCGACAATGCCATTGGTCAGTCTAGAGTCTGGAGGAAGATCTCTGAAAACGTTCAAAGCAATAAATCGATCAATCAATCAAACAAGATACATTAGATACATTACCATTTGAGGAGGGACTTGCCCAAAGGACATGAATGGTGATTAATACCAAACAAACACGGGATTTATTATTATTATTATTATTAAAACTGAGATGAAACACGATCCATTCCACAACACTCGTCAACTTCAGATTTGTTTGTATTTTGAAACTAAATAAAAAACAGAGGCGGCCCGGTAGTCCAGTGGTTAGCACGTTGACTTCACAGTGCAGAGGTACCGGGTTCGATTCCAGCTCCGGCCTCCCTGTGTGGAGTTTGCATGTTCTCCCCGGGCCTGCGTGGGTTTTCTCCGGGTTCTCCGGTTTCCTCCCACATTCCAAAAACATGCATGTCAGGCGGATTGAACACTCTGAATTGTCCCTAGGTGTGTGTGTGAGCGTGCATGGTTGTTTGTCTCTGTGTGCCCTGCGATTGGCTGGCAACCAATTCGGGGTGTCCCCCGCCTACTGCCCGAAGACAGCTGGGATAGGCTCCAGCACCCCCCGCGACCCTAGTGAGGATAAAGCGGTTCGGAAGATGAATGAATGAATGAATAAAAAACAATTAGTTCTCAACGCAACTGTATTTATAGAGCACTTTCAAACAGCATACAACATACAAAGTGATGTACATTGCGCAACTAACATATATACAACAATAAAGCAATAATCAGTAACAAAGATGGTAGGAGGCACTAAACAGCAAAACTAAGATCAAATCTGAGTCATGTATTGATTCTAAATGTAATCTTTCACCATCTTTAATCTTTTTGTACCTGCACAAGTAATGCCTGAATTACTATCGGTAATTGTCACCAATCACACAAATGTGAAGAACCTATGCAGTTTAAAACATAAAAAACAACAACACAGCACTCAATTTTAACAAGTATTAAGACACCACTGGACTCTTCCTGGAGTTTTATAACAGTTTATATTCTTCTCTGCATGTTGTTCTCCTCTTCACAGTCCGTGTTAAGGCTGGTCATTGTGTGAAATATTGCGCCCCCCCCAAAAAAAAGCCAAAGAACAAGCTAGATGTGCCAAATAATACTTTACGTTCTTATACTGTAAGTTATGTAGAGAAAAAAATGCAAAATGCAAATGTTGGTGCGGCTATATAAAAGATTAAAAGTACAGATTTGTATGATTTCAGGGGCTTCAGAGGTTCCACAGTCAAGACTTCACAGCCAGAGGGGAAGCTAGAGAGCAATAAAAAAATATTTTTTTAAAATAAAAAAGAAAATAATAATAATAATTTTTTTGTATAAGCCCGTTTGAACTGGTCGCTAGGTGTACAGTGCAGGAGATTACAAAGGACAGTTGAACCATTTGTCACCACAATTGGAATCATAATATCTCCTCATTATGGCTGCCTCTTGAACATTTCTGGGCAATATCATTATTGTATGCCACTTGCCATAAGTAGGGTGAGCTGAAGCTTTTCCCAGCTGACTTTGGGGGGACACAAAGGTAAAAACGATTGTAGCAAGAAAAAAAAGACCCAGACAAAACTTAATATCGAGCATCAAAACAAAGTCCAACAATTCCTCAAATCTGTGTCCTTTCTGTTTTCAGGGGCACTATGAAGCCTGGAAAGGTCTACGAAGTGCATATTGACGCCGAGGTTGACGTAAGTCCCGTAAAGGAAGTCAAATTTCGGTGGAACAACCACATCCTCAACCCCTTGAATCCAAAATATGGGGCGTCGAAAGTGGAGCTGCTGCGGGCAAAAGACAAGAAAGTGTAAGCAAAACAAATGGTGATTACTTGAAAAAGAGAAAACATCCCCACATTATCATATCACTTCACTTTCCCGCATGTGTGTGCCCACATCGTCACTTTTTCTTTCCACATCGCCACTTTTTCTTTAAACCTACAAAACAAATCAGATGATTGGAATTTGGCAGTTGAACTGCTTTCTCAAAGTAAATATGCTGAAGTACTCTGCTTGGCCACGAGATGGCAGCATTTGACTGTCATCAAAGGAGTGCACACGTATGTTGGAGGAAACAGGCACAAACCTTGAATATCTTTATTTAGTCAATTAAATGTATGTGTTTTGGCATGTCAGTGCTCCCCTAATGTGAATATTTCTCTTCATTTTTAAGAATAAGGTTAAATACACTTACAATTACGACGTCAATGTCAATTTGAGTCTTTTAACATTACTCTATTTTCGCTCTGTTTCAGCACTCTCTTCTGTGGAACACATAACGTCGCAGAGAACGTGATTCAATCTGTGCTTCCATGCCAAGCGTAATCACAATATACGCAAGTGGCCTATCAATAAATATCATGACTTCAGTTTATTTCCATTTTCTTCACTCATTCACCATATACAAATTAATGTGGATGCCTGACAACATGAGATCTTACGTATAAATCTCATAATTTTCAGTTTACACTGCACTGTATGTTTAATACTTCACACCACATACAGGACCAGATTGTTCATACGCCGGCATGCAAGGAGACGTTCAGAGTTAAAGAGCAATGGGGGCGGGGCAGTGCCTTGCTCAAGGGCACCTCAACAATAACCAGCAAGCAGCTCAAAGAGGAAATTGAACGTGGGCCCTCTGGCTCCACAACGCACGTGCTTACAGATGAGCGACTGCTGCCTGCAGATACAGCAGACGAAACCAAACCTTGTTCAAAATTGTAGCAATTGTATCCCACTGGTGGAATAAAAATTGGACACATGGGTGAATCCTGCAAAAGATTTAAAACCACAGATTTCTCCTGCTACTTTCTGTACTTCTGTTCTTAATCAGAGCACAACCTAAATGGGAACAGGACATTAGTTTGTAGTTTGTAATGACTTGCCATAGATTTACAAACTCTTCTGAGATTTATCGGATTGCTTTCAAATTTCAACCAGTAATATAAGATGGGTAGAAAGTTCTTTTCGATATGCTGTAATGACACATGCCAACACTTTCTACATGAGTTCTGCATTTCACAAGGAGTCCATGCGGGGAAGCTGAAAAAGTCAGTACTCGGCAGCCATTTTGAACAATCTGAGCTTTCCTGCCATTAGACGATAACAATGGGCTGCAGCCTAAAGGTCACAAAAAGATAATTTTCTTGATGTTGTACAGGTGGTGTGTGGTGAGGAAGCACTTATGGATGTCTGACTTTGCAGCTTCCACAGTGCCCTTCTTTTTTTTTTTTTTATCCCCAAGAGTGTCAGATTTATGGAAAGTTGACTCTCGGTGATAATGACTCCTTGCAATGCCAGGATTTTCATAATGTCCTTGTAACTAATCCCGAACCTAAAATAAAAATTGATCACGCTGTCCCTGTCCATTGCGTAGCTTTCCTTCGACATTTCAACTTTGAAAAAAAAAGCGTTTTTCCAGTCAAGTGACCCGCAAGGAGCCGGGCTATTTCCTGTGCATGCGCTTGAACTCCTTCGTGCGCATTTTCGGACGGCCGTGCGTGTTCGTAACAGGATCCCCGAAAGCAGCTGTCTATTTTGTGCACACGACGTAGTACGTAGTTCCTCGTGCGAATATAATAGTAATAACGTATGCACAATTATTTTAATTTTTTTTTTTTTTTGCCATGTCATGTTATTTGCGTTGTCTGAACATGGCTATTATGTCATGCTAATTTACATCGTCGATTAGAAGACATTTGTCAGAAGCATTTGTACAGTTTACAAGGTGGTACTGTATGTTTTGCAGTAAGTGCAACTTTTTTTTTAAATCACAAGGTTGAAATAAACAATTTCATCCAAAAATCTACATAATAACTCCCTCGGTCGTGTTATTAAAAAAGTTACTGCAGTCACACTCCAGGGGTTTTATTCTAGATCTGAAACTGCTGACATGTTGTCACTGTCAACGCCTGTCAAGACAAGGAAAGGGTAAATATTACCCTTATTAATGCAGAGACATCATGTGCCATTTATGCAAACACAAAATCAACAGCAAATTACATGGTGAGATCACTGCTTTCACCTGCTCTTTGAATGCACAACGTGTCACATATATGTGTAATTCCAAAGTCTTGCGCTGGCACGTTTGTGAGCACGTCTGCAATGCACTCATTAATCTGTCCGTGGCCTTTCGCTGGTTTATGAAGTCCTGATTGTGCGTCATTGTTTTGGCTTCATTTATTTAAACGCACACCCTGTAATCACATTTGCAAATACACAGCTTTAAAAAGGCGAGCTGCCATTTTCATCATGGCACTAACAAAATCACTCCGAGCCGAGCCATCAGCGCTCACACAATACCAATCAGAGGAAGAAACTCCTTGCTTCCATGCTTCAAGTCTGACTACATTAATAATATTAATAAAACAGCAAAGTGAATGTGTGGGCTAAGAGGTGGCGTCGGGGGTGTCTTGAAATCCTCTAAAGACGTCCGTCTTTGTCTCACAGTCTTGTTTCTCTTTTCATTATTGGCTCATTGAAAGTGAAGGCTAATGACAAAATAGCAGACTAATTCCTGTAATTATGTGTGTTTGTCAGAGAAAATTTCCAAATGACAGCACTTCCTTTCTCCGCTCTTTAAGCCAGTAGCGTTGGGGGTGGCATTGTTACGAACAAAACATTTTATCGACTCGTTGTGAATTAGGTGAGGTAAGGATGTAGGTGGCAAAGGAAAAATGGCACCCGGAGGCAATGCTTGCACAACAAATGTAACCTTTGGCCGCTGAGCTGTTGGTGTCGTCTTCAAAAGAGGAAAAGACTATAAGAGATGCACAAGACATGGTGTATCCTGTTTATCCAACAATGAGGCCGTATCTAACTTTGATTTCACTTCAAGGTATTGAAGTGGCAAAAATGTCCATCCATCCATTTTCTGATCCGCTTATCCTCACAGGGGTCGCGGGGTATGCTGGAGCCTATGAACCGGTTGCCAGCCAATCGCAGGGCACACAGAGATGAACAACCATCCGTGCTCACACTCACACCTAGGGACAACTTAGAGTGTTCCATAAACCTGCCACGTGTTTGTGGAATGTGGGAGGAAACGGGAGTACCCGGAGAAAACCCACGCAGGCATGGGGAAAATGTGCAAACAGGAAGGCCGGAGCCAGAATCAAACCCTGCACCACTGCACTGTGAGGCCGACACTCTAACCAATCAACCACCGGGCCGGGACAAAAATTTCAAAGACCTTAAATATTTTTGACAAGCCATCAGATTAAAGAAAGTGTGAAATAAAAACATTTACTGTTCACAATAGTTGTTGACAAACACTGGTTGGTTGGGGGGTGGGGGGGGGGTCGCTGTTATTTCCTCCTTGGGCCCGCAACAGACCTTAAAATTGCCTCTGGCTGAAGTGACACCAAGTACAAGGAAAAGATATTTTGTATCCCAAGTCCCAGTCATGCTTTTTCAACACATGCCGTAAAGAAAGAGGTTGGAGACGAGAACAGCCAATTTGAAGACAAACAAGAAATTGAATGTTTTTGTTGAGAACAGGAGCACCGTGATATATCTGTCATGACATGAGAAAGTTGCTCAAGAAGTCAGACGTCATTATGAGGGGTGTCACAATTCTCCATATCCTTGATTCGATTCGATTTTAGGGTCTCAATTCGATTTTAGTCCTTTCTTTTTTCAATTTTTTTTACAGAACACAGGTCAATGTGTATGGCATTTTTTTTTATCGTCTACGATCATTGGTTTTATTAACTGAATGTTGTACAGTAAATCATATTTCAAAGGATGGGCTCAATATAAGTGATGCGGTTTCGATTCTTCTTGTGTAATGCATCACATTAGCCACTAATAGCCAAATGGAAATCATTGATTTCAATCAAGTTGTCGAGCTACACTAGCGAGTTTAGGTCCACAGAGCCATATTACAGAGTCAAGCGGCTTCTCCTCCATGTCGAGAGGAGCCAGATGAAGTGGCATGGGCATCTGATTAGGATGCCTCATGGACACGTCCCTGATGTGGTGTTCCAGGCATGTTTCACCAGCAGGAGGCCCCGAGGACGACCCAGGACACGTTACAATACAATACAATACATGCTGATTTATATAGCGCTTTCACAACAGCGGCAGCTGTAACAAAGCGCTTGGAGAGACTATGTCTCCCAGCTAGCCTGGGAACACATTGGGCCCTACAGGTGAAGTGGAAGATGTGGCTGGGGAGAGGAAAGTCTGGGCTTCCCTGTTAAAGATGTTGCCCCTGCAACCTGACCCTGTATAATTGGTATAGAATGAATGGATGGATGGATGATTGAGTTGTCTCAGTCTTCATGACAGTTCAGTGAGTTTTAGCACTTAGCCTTAATTAGTCTTGGTGCCATCATTAGTGGTGGCTGCTTGTGTACATTTTTATATGTATTGCAGCCTACCTCAACATTTCGGGAGGTTAAACAAACATTCAATCCAGACAAATATTAATTCCCTGACCTTTGTCTTTTTTCTCCCAGACAATGAAGCCTTAAAAAGACAAAATGAGTCAGTCTCCCTGTTATAGATTTTCACTGGGTGGCCACCGTGCACTGAATCATGCAGTGATCAAAAGGAGAGAATAGATGTGGGAGAGCAGTAGAGTGAAGGACCCTTTGGAGAGTTCGGGTGCCGCCCGTTTACCGTAGCAACTGCTCTCTCTTGATGGCTATTTGAGGAAAATGGGCCATGCCTATGCAACCTCTTCACCCTGTCCACAGTCTGCTTCCACAAACACACACTCGTGCACATCCAAGCTAAAACCAACCTTGCCCTGTGACGGGTTGAGTGGCTCCTTAGTGCCACTTTGGTAAAAATAATACTCTTGATGCACAAATGTAATATGGTCATTCAGTGCATTCCTGTGGTTAATTTGTAGTTCAACCGGTGAATCAATGTTGAAAGTTAACTTGGGGAGTAGTACTTTGGTTTATTTTCAACAAAAGAAATATTACAGTTAAACACTGAATGTTAGATATAACGTATGTATGATGGCAGAAATAAATTATATGTTTACCGTACATTTGACTAAACAAGGAACAATTTCTTTTTTTTTATTTGTGTGAAAAGTTCCACACACAGACAAGGCCAAACAATACTGAAAAACTGACCGAAAATAAAGAAAGAAACACTACACTAACTGCTTGAGTCGCAGGAATTATCCCCAATATTTTTTTTTTTTTAAGAAAAGTGATAGGACAGCATTTTCAGACAGAAGAGGAATATTTGACCAGGATTGCTGCTAGTTATCAACACGAGTAACTGATGCTCTACCAGAAAAAATATTTTTTGCATATGCAGATACAGTAGTTGTTCAAACTATAATATACTGCAAACGAGCATCCCAAAACGGTTTCTTATGGATTATCCGGCCAGTGTGGTCCATTTTTCACTTGTCAAGTGTGAAATAATTTCTAACTGCGCTCATGAGTACAGTAGCACACATATCTTTAACAACACGAATGAAATAAACTAAATAAAATCACGGCAAAATTAAAGCAGATTAAAATAAAATTGAAGAAAAAGTTGCAAGTGGGCATGCGATCTTCAGCATTTCTGTACTGTATTTGATTTTTTTTTTTCTTGGAAGAACAGTGAATTCTGACATTCAGTTCAAAATTGTTTCAGTTCAAGGTATCACCTACTGCTTACATCAAAAATGAGAATTGTTCCCCAATTATCACAGCATCATGTCTGAAGCTGATTTAAAGTCCAATGGCCTCGTATTGCAGCGTTACACACGCTTACTCTGTGCAGAAAAAAATACTGACATTCTGCAGAAATCTCGCATGGTGGCAGTGTGGCATTACAATACTTCCAAAGCAAGTGATGAAACAAACCAACTCAACGAGCGTGGGGACGTACATGCTTCAAATGCGCTGAGTCTGAAAATCACCACAATAAATTCGTGGTGCTGATATATTTTTTTAAATGCTGAACATACATAACAAGTAACATTACACAGTGCTAATGAACGAAATGGTTCCATTAATTGCACGGCTGCCTGTCAAAACCCCATCAATATTGAATTGGTGCTTCTTCATACAGACGTAGTCGGGGACACTGCTTTAATATAAACTCATACTAAATTATGATTGCAAGTTGTTCATATTATTGGAGGCGTTGCTGCTGACTGTGGAATGTGAACATGACCATTCGCATTTGGATTGAACTCCAAAATTGCATTATGGACATTCAACATTTAAACTGCAGACATGACTGTTAAAATTTCCCCCTCTACTTTTTAATTCATCCATTTTGTAGACCACTTGTCCTTGAGCCTTGCCCTCTGCTGACTATAGGCCAGAGACATGATACACCAATCCCAGGTAGTTTTTTCGACAACTTTTGATGCTAACAATCACACCTAAGGAGTCTTCAGTTAACCCAGTGGTTCTCAATTATTTTCTGTCATGCCCCCCCTAGGAAGAGGAAAACATTTCGTGCCCCCCCTCTCCCCGCACGACGATAAATAGTATCATTTGTCTATAAAATTGTAAAAGAACACCTTTGCATAACACTGTATCCTTATTAACGTATAAGAGAATAAAAAAGAAAGAAATACGGGCCAACTTCCAACAAAGAATAGCTTTAGTAACTGTAACAGAAAAGATTTAAAGTGCATCTGAAATTCAAAAATTACATTAAATCCTAAATTTAACTATAAATATTTTTTGACTGACCATGTCAAACCATACGAATACTGAAAAATAAAATGACATGCAATCAATAACTAATAATGCATTCAAACTAATCACCAACATTATCTCAGAGCACAATATTAAAAAAAACTTTAACTAGCAAAACAAAAATATATAAAAGTATTTGTGCTCTTTTTTTTTTTTTTTAAATCAAAGATGATGTCTGGATTAATGGCGACAATGAGCACGTTTTGCAATGCACAGCTTTTCGAAGCGAGGTTTGAAGCAGGACACAGCAACTCTCGGCTCCTGCTCAAATGGACAGTACAGTGATTAGCAATAGTAAAAAG
>CAAKHF010024073.1:16953-31795 GCA_901007745.1 Hippocampus kuda | reverse complement strand
GGCTCCAACTCTCGAGTTAATCGCAGGTCGATTAAGTGTATGTGTGTGTGTGTGTGTGTGTGTGTGTGAACCAAAGTGTATTGGCCTAATGGGCAAAGGAAACCATCGACAAGACAAACCAGTCGACAGCATGTGTGTGTTTCTCCTGATCCTTGCTGTAAATACATTTGACAGACTCACGATAATGTTATGTGTGGTACAAGACTGACCAAATAACCAGATGGCATCCACGTCAACACAGTTAATATACAGTACACACACACAGACACACAAACAGACACACTATAGTGGGACTAAACCTCTGCAGGCCTTATTTCAGTCCTGGGCCACTGGTAGAACATTTGCCCCGCTGGCAATGTCCCTCTTTGGGTGAAGGTCCAGGCTCAGACAGCCCGCCAGCATGTGGCTGTTGGGGCCTCACAGATGCCAGCTGAAGAGCTGTGGGAGCCTGAAAGGGAGTGTGCGTGTGCGTGTGTGTTGTTGCATATGCGGTAGTGTTGTTGCACTCGGCTTGTGTGAGGTCTCTCCTTACTTTGGGCACCACATGCTCAATCGGTGCTTGTGAGAGTAGAAAAATCCTCGACAAAGCATCACATGCATGCCCAGCTCAAAACAAAAGCTTGCTGCTGGCCCAAAAAAGTGTATGTGTCGACAGATGTCGAGCGTATGCTAGTCCCTTGAGAAAGTGGTTTCGAGTATCTGTTTTACCTGAGGCTGCCGTGCAGATGTGCCTTAAGCTGATCACTGTCTCATCCACAGATACCACGTATATTTGTTTGTGAGTGTGAAGGCATTGTGTGTCTGCATCTATTTTCACTTCTTATACAAACCAAGTTCCTTGTGGAGGAGATGATGGGTCATTTAAATCATGCCTGGCATCTCTGTAAAGATAACACATCCTTTTTTCCTACTTTACAATTATTTCTAACATGGTTATTGTCAGGAGAGAATCAGATTCCAAAAGCGTAGACACAGATAAAGGTTTGACAAAATGTTTATTCACAAAAACGCAAGAATGACAATGCAGTGAAAGACACTGGTTCACAAAGGCCCAGGATAAAACGGGACCAACAAAAAACGTTTGCAAAAGGCAAAGAACAATAAGCTTAAATCACTTGTCACACAAAGGACAAGGAAATCCAATACACGTATAATACCAACCGAGAATAACATGTACAAGAACTAGTGACATGAAAATACGAGAAACACGTGGCGAGAGAACAAGGAGGCAAAACCATGTAGAAAATACAGGCACTTGGAAAGGAGAGTCATGATTAAGGCTGACTTGTCTGACAGCCAGTTGTCTTTTAAAGGCAGCTGGATAATGATGATGATGATTCAAGACAGGTGTGGCTCTGGAGGGAACGCCCTCGAACCCCGCCAGAGACTGAAACAAAAACAGGACAGGATCTTGACATTTATTGACTGAAATACTGTATCTTTACGGACGGATTCAATTATAAATACCACCATTGTTTCAAACACATTATCAAAAGCTGACAAAAACATACAGAAAATTGTGTACCACAAATAACACTGTTTTATATAAAAATAAAAATAAAATCAACAATATATTATGCATTCTTATTTCCCAGGGAGAAAACATGTTTCAACCATGAATTTTTTTTCATGTTTCATGTTTTGATTGGATGTTTTTTCTTCATGTCATCCTGCTTCCTCCCGTATGCCAAAAACATGCATTTCAATTTCAGTGAAGACTCTTTATTCCTGTTCTGGTGCGTGTGAATGGTTGCTTGCCTGTACGTACCCTGCAACTGGCCCTTAGTGTACCCCGTCTCTTACCGGAAGTTGGTTGGCATATGCTCACTAGTCATAATCAGTGGTATAAAAGATGAAAATTAACTCTTTCATGCACAAATAATGCTAACCTGTAACCTGATAGGCTGTCAACTGTAGTAACCACTGTCCCTGAAAGGGTTAAGATGGACTAAGGGTATATAGTATATGGGAAAAAAAAACAACAACAGCTGTGCAATATTTTACACAATTCAACTAAAAAGTCATGATTAAGTTTCAACTTTGACATGACACAACAGAAACAATATGAGCAAGCTGATATAAGGAGCTGAACAAGCCACAACTGCAGCAAGGGCTGGGAGAGAGCAGCCATCAGAAAGTATGAAGAAAAGATGACATCAAGTCAGGACAGGAGGGAGGTCTTCAACACCCCCCCCCCCTTCCCCCCACCACACCTCTCACTCTAAACAGTGTGATAATACTTTTATAAATGACTAAAAAGCTACACGGCTTTGGAATTACATCCCAGCTATCAGTAGCCACAAGCTTCGGTGCGAGACGGCGTGACAGGTGTACGTTTCAGCAACTTAAACAGGGCGGATTAAGCCACTAGTGGTTCCTCTTCATATGCATTCCTTATGGGAGTTAAGGCCATTTGATATGCAGGGCCAAAGGCAAGATTACCGGCTCATAGGCCCATGGAGAGAGGTGTGCTGCAACTAAAAGCCTGGATTTGAATAATTGTGGCAGGGCTTAGTGCCTGGAATCAGCACAGAACAGAACCAATGGATTATTACACACGCAGTCACAGACACACATACTAACTTTGAAATTCTTTGACTCGTCTGTCTCAATAGCTTACAGTATCACGGAGTGAATGTGTGTGGTGATTTGTGTCATGCCCATTCTATAATGTAAATGCACGCTACTGCTGTTCTTCTGTGTCCGTGATTATTTTTTACTTGCGGAAATGCAAGTGTGTTTTGCAGATCATATATGTCATATATGTCTTGGCCTGAGTGAGTGTAAACCATGAGTTTTTGTACTGGAGTATCAATGGCTGTATTTCCCTGGCTCTGTGTGTGTGTGTGTGTGTGTGTGTGTGTGTGTGTGTGTGTGTGTGTGTGTGTGTGTGTGTGTGTGTGTGTGTGTGTGTGTCTTTGAATATCAATGCCTAAACACAGCAGAGCTACTCTCCCAACTTAATAATTTGACTTTAGTTAAAGACTTTTCTTTGCCGCTTGTCAAGGTGATGGGTAAGTGGAGCTTACCCCAGCTGACATTTGGGTGTGAGACCATTCAGCCTAATGAGTGGTCACCACTCATTCACAAGAGTCACATTTGTACCTGGACAACTGAGTCTTCAAATAATCTTTACAATGTGTGGGCATGCTTTGGGGATATAAGATTAATCCATACATAACATGCAAAACTCCACACGGTGATGTTCTGGAGCTGCTCCATCATTTGTCATTCATCAGGGACGTTAAAGTAAATGTTTCTTTCCCGCTCCATCCGTCATCGTCAATCCGTTATTTAAAGGCAAACCAAATTGTTATCGTCAGTCCATCATCGTTATTTTCACCGCATTTCCGTGATCACGCTGTGCCCCTGCTATTTAGAATCTTGTAAAATCAGGTCTACTGTGATCAACTTTGTCTTAAGGAAGTCACTCTTGGCTTCTGCTTGAGTCACGTTAGTGTGCATGCCTAAATGTTTCTCTGCATTTTTTTCCCTCAGGGATTCACAGCATTGGCTTCATTATTGATACAGAAAAAAAAAACAAGCAGAGACAAAAAAAAAAACCATGCAGGGAGGCTATATGACATGTCAAATAGTGCGCACAGAACTGAAACCTCAATACACGCAAAATAGCCAAGTGTGTCCTCACTTTTTAAATGGTGTGACCGACACTTTGAATAGAGGAAGCATCAACACCTGCTGCTGCATTTCAACCAAGGAGAGATGGGGAGTCAAAATGGCAAACATCAATTGTAGCACCCAAACACACACGCACACACACGCACGCACGCACGCACACCCCCCCCCCACACACACACACACACACACACACACACACACGCACGGGCGACTTCCATCTTATCAAGATTCCATCAGGCGGATGAATGTCGCCGCTTTCCAAGCTTTTAAGTTGTCCACCAGACTCCATCCAACACAGCAACCAAACACTGCAGGTCATTTTTGGGGATGTGAATCACATCGGACCAAATAACTTGAAAACTACAACAGATTGAGCCTGTGTGTATCTGTATAGCGGAATATTTCCAGTATTGACATTTTGACACACCTCCAGTTTCAACTCATTTAATGCTCGTGTATTGATATTGTGAGAGAAATTGGTATATCATGATTTCAGTATTTCGTCCCACCCCTGGTTAAAAATGATCAATATTTGACATTTGTAGATCAATACTGTACTATGCGAGAAAAACGCGCAATATATAATGATATCGATATTTTGTGCCACCTCAGGTTAAAAACTGGTCATTAGTTGATGCGTGTGGATCAATAATGTACCGCGAGAGAAAATTATGCCATTGATCATAGTCTTGAGTTTTGTTGGTAAAACAGATTGATATTAGAAAAATTTACCCTTGGCACTGTTGACACTGTACTGGAGAGAAAACGCTACACTATTTTATCCAACCCTTTGTTCTGTTGTAGTCCTCATGCTCAATATTTGACACGCATATATCAATATTGTATTGACAGAGAAAAGTAAATGATGCAGAAACATGCTCAAAGTCTTACTAGTGGTTACTAGCAAATGTAATGGCCACGAGCGACTTGATCACATCTAATAAACTGCGAGCTTGACCCACTTTGCTGTTTATTTGACGGCTTCATGTCAGGCCATCTGGCGAGCGGCCGTAGAGGAAGGGAGGGATGCAAACTCTGCAGTTACAGAGGACGAATCGTGAGAGCGCTCGGCACCGTCAGTCTCGATGTGGGCGGTGGCGCCTAGTGTTTTTCGGCATCGCGCTTTGCCGCATCACTGGTTCATCTGTGTGGACAGCAGCTGCCACCCCCAACCAACCTTGCACAGCAAAAATATACTGTATGTATTTTTTGTGTGCTGTACCTCACATACAGGGCCATAATAAAAACAGTACTGTGCAAGTTTTGTATTGTTTCCAATCAGGAATTGTGGGTGAAATAGTGTTGAGTTTGACTGAATGTTTCTAATTAATTAACTAACTAGCTAGCTAGCAAGCTAGCTAGTTAACTAACCTGATTCACATATTTGCACTTTGTGTGTTTAACTAACTAACTAACAACCTAACTACCTAATTAATTAACTAACTAGCAAACACAGCACATTTATCTCTTGGAGGTGGTGGGTAGCTATACAGTAGTTCACAGTCACAGTATGGCACTTGGAGGAGGTAACTAGCAAACTAAAATAGATATTGTCTCAGAGTTTTGCACTCGAAGGAACTAACTAACTAATGAAAAATATATGCTTTTGCATTTTCAAGAGGAAACGTACTATCTGGCTAACTGAATGGCAACACCATTGTGAAAATTACAGAAAGTTCTGGACTCTTGTTTCCATGCCCATATTGTATTGATCAGCCCCTTCGTCGAGTTCCCCTTCTCGTGGTGGATGATCCTCCTCAGGTGGTGGCTGCTAAGGTCAGCACACCACTGCAAATATCGACATTTGATGCTTAAGTGTCGATACTTTGACCTGAGCGGAAACGATATGTCGCGGTGAGGTCGAACATCATCAACAACCAAGACGGGTCTGTTCCCTCCTTTCACCTTTTGCAAATGACCATGACGTGGATGACTCAAGAATCTACATCGATTGTGAACTCCTCTTTGATTGTCAGTGTGGAGCAAAATAATACTACCCAGGGGCATACCTATTGAATCGCTCCGCAATATAAGACAATTACATTCACAAATACACAAAGCATGAGGCGTTTCCCTAGCCAATCTGACTCATTATCTTGACGTTAATGAGAGGCGTCCGGCTCCCCCGCCTTGTGACATGAACACCACTAATGAATGTCTCATTGTGTTGCAACGCTGTCTTTCCTGTGCCATTCTTTGACTACCTGCGGTGCCAGCTCGCCGTTGGTGATGATCTTGGCGATCAGGCTCCACTTCCTGTTGCTAGTGGCGTTATGGATCATCTTCTTGCGCAGCAGCTCGCCCACCGACACGTACTGGAAGCCATAACGTTCGGCGATCTTCAGGCACTGTGTTCCCTTACCGCTGCCGGGACCCCCTACGGTCATGGGAAAAATAAATTAGACCATCCCTGCTTCTTCAAGTACTTGCTCATTTTAAACGCCTGGTACAACTCAAGGTACATCGTACTGCCCATAGCAGTGCTCTTTGAGGCATATCATATTTTCCTTTCTGTTAGTCACGATACACTTTAGAGGTACCAGAGCCCTCATTAAAATGAACAAAAAAAATTGAAGGAAACACGGTTGCCTTATATATATTTTTTTTACATGACTGCATGTACTCAGGGAGTGTTGATGCTCTGTGTGTGTATGTGTGAGAGTGAGTGAGTGTGAAACAGTGTGTGCGTGGGTGTATTGCAGCCAGAAGCCTGTTAGATGTGTTTGGGGTTTGAGGCTGCTGGTAATTTTCTGACCGAGTGTGTATGTGTGTGTGTGTGTGTGTGTGTGTGTGTCTATGCGTCGGAGCTGGTGAAACAGGTATGTGTGAACTTCCTACAAATTTCTGAAAAGTGTCTTTTTTTTTCTCACTTCATTTCGATTGCAAAAAACAAGTGAGGAGGAACCTCAAAATTCTAATGGCCCAAAGTTATGTGCCAATACTGTCACCAATATGATACATCACGATAGCCGGAAGAGAAAACGATAATTAACATCTCAATGTCAATATTTAATATCACTGCGAGGTAAAACGGACTGATATTTGACCCTTGTGTGTTGTTACTGTACTAAAACACAACACATCATGATATCGATACTTGATACTTGTTTGTCGATACCGCTGATTTTGAAATAACAATTGACACTGCAGTGGAGTTACCAGATAAGCTAACATATATCCTAGTTTTATTCTTTCTTTTCTGGCGGTGTGGCCGCTCTATGACACAGGTCAGCTTTTGGGATTTGTAGGTGGGGGAAAAAAAAATAGGCGATCATATTTAATAACACCGTCAATTGTCTCAATTTGATGTTTGACTCAACCTAAATGTGTCACGCTCTGCTTAGCGTAGAGCTGACCGGCTCTATTGCGAGATTAATGGCAAGTTAATGTGGGAGATCTGATTAGGCCAAACACAGTGAGTGACATGCAGTCAGGCAGAGCTAAGTAGAAGAAAACCATCGGGAGAAAAAAACATGCCGCGAGAAGCTATTTTTAGCT
This sequence comes from Hippocampus kuda, assembly GCA_901007745.1. Lineage (NCBI taxonomy): Eukaryota > Metazoa > Chordata > Actinopteri > Syngnathiformes > Syngnathidae > Hippocampus > Hippocampus kuda. The sequence continues at coordinate 24,658 of CAAKHF010024073.1, read as the reverse complement.
TCTACCCGAAGTAAATAAATATTAATTGAGATTCATTTAGATGCCGGAAAGCGCTCGGAAGTACTAAGAAGCAGCCTGTACCCGAAAGAGAAACAGCTTTCCAGATGCTGAGAAACAAGAACGCACAACAGTGGTGTGTTTGTAAAATCGATTTGTTTTCCACTTCTGCCTCTAGTTATTAATAGAGATGTTTGATACCAGTACAAGAATTCTTGAGTATTTACAAATACCGATACCAAGTACCGATACCACTTGTGCAATTAACACAATGACAGATAATTGTGAACAACAAAAAAAAAAACATTCTGTCTGTCTGAAGCACATGATGATTCACCAATCATAGCTGCAGTGCAGCACCAACAATGAGCAAGGAAGTCTTATTCAATGTTTTTTTTTTTTTTTTGGTTTACCCAATACTTTGAAATAAGGTATGAGGGTTATATTCTTTTTAGTTACGATTATCCATTAAATGCTGAGAGACCAGCACTCACATAAAAGCCATTGTGCTTAAAGAAATGTTTCCTTCCTGTTGAGGTAATGCATAGTGACCAGCGTTCGCACTGATGTTGGTGTTTCTAAAACACAGGTGTCAAACTCAAGGCTCAGGGGCCAGATCTGACCCGCCACATCTTTTTATGTGGCCCATAAAAGCAATAATTTGCGTGTCACCGTGCATGATGCCGTCAAGGTCTGGAAGGTTTCGGACAGAATTGTACTCTAAAAACATAGTCTCAGATAATATGTAATAAAATGGCACAAAGTTGAACTTGTAACTCCAAAGTGGCCCGTGACAAAAATGATTTTGACACCCCTGGTCGAAAATATAGTTCTCGCTCTTATTTGAGTATTACTAAGCAAATGCTGAGTGAGCAACATTCATCCGATTGATTCTGTGCTTTTCACAAAGTACTCTCTCTCTGAGTCTTTCGGGACAAGCATTCACGTTGTTGTTGGTGTCTACTACTTCTTCTAGTTTTATTATGAAGTAAATGCAAAGAGACTATCGTTCACGCTGAAGCGTTTGGGTTGGAAAGGCTTCTTCCTGTTGTGTGACTGACGACCAGCATTCACACAGACGTTGCTGTGAGAAATCGATCTTCGACATTTTCTTCCGGTTATTATTATTCAATGCTGAAAGACCAGCATGCACACTCATGCTATTGTGTTTGAAAAGGTCTTCGCGTTGTTCGAAGAACGAGAAAACATTCTGATGTTGTCAATTAGTTTTGTCTTCTACCTCCCCTTCTGGTTCTTATTATTGAGTAGTTGCCGAGAGAGAAACGAGCCTTTTAAAGACTTCCTGTCAGGCGAAGGCCGAGACAAACATTCACACGGCTGTTGTTGTGTCTGAAGACATTAGTTTGACTTCATTATTCTTTTTAACCCTTTCCTGCACCCTGCGACCTGATAACATGATATGACCTGTAGTAACCACTGTCCCTGAAAGGGTTCAGTAAATGCAGAGAGACTAGCATTCAAACTCGTGTTTCAATTTGTTTTTTGTTTTATCTTTTGTCTTCAAAATGCCTTCTTCCTTTCATGGTTATTATGAAAGACAAATATTCACCTTGACCGTTGTGTCTAAAAGATAGATTTGTCTTCTACTTTACACCTAGTTGTACAACTCAAATCTATCACAGGACTGATTGTCGTATCACCTCACAATAATAATTCGAAAAATCAGTACAAGACAAATCGACAACATCAACTGAGCGCTGTTTGTTGTTTACCGATGACGAGGATGACTTTGGGCCGTGGCCTGGACGGATCAAACACTTCGTACTCCTCGATGAGCTCGGCCGTCTCCGACAGGTCCGAGTCGCTCTCGATGGAGAACTGGCTGATGGGAGGGAGGCGCTCGTAGCGTCTGTAGGGGAAATTGGGACTGTCGGGCATCACTGTCATGCATACGCACACGCACACGCACACACATACACGCACACGCACACATTCATGCGTTAGCAAACGTGCGTGTCGTAAAATGTCATCACCACACACGACTCAGCTGTCCATCACGGTAACTACAGGGGACAGCTTATCATGTTATCAGGTTACAGAGTGCACGAAAGGGTTAAAATTGCATGGCTAGTTGGAGCCAATTCTTTCGAACAAAGAAAGGCATGTCTGTATCATGAAAAAAAAAAAGAAATAAAAAGATAACGGCTGATGACATGATGACAGCTGTGTTTTGAGTTGCAAATTCTGAACATGTTTTGCATTCCCAAAGGCGTCATTTTTTTGGGTTAATAATTAAACCTTGAGCCAAAAGGACGGGACGGTCTATCAGATCGGCCATGGTAGGCAATTTACGACCCGAGACCAATATACGGTCCACAAAAAATTATATGTTCATCATATGTAATAATAACAACAATGCATGATTGCACCGTCATGACTGAGTGTGTTGCTGTGTGTGCCTTGCAGGAGGCCGCCCGTTGAGATTTATGCCGTGTGGCACTTTCTGGAGGGATTAAATCACAGCACAGATGGGTCCTAGACTGGAACTCAATAAAATTCGCGTTGGCGCTGTAATCTCAACAAACCTAACACAAATCTTGTGGTAGACTCCATCGTGCATCCTGAAAAGGGATTTCCAGAAGGTACAGATCAAATATCAACACCACAGATTGGAATGAGAGATGCTTTCTTTCACGCTGAGAAACGGATGAGTCAACAAACACGGAGTTTGGCATTCCCGCGGTCGTCATTGGAGTCACCCAAAAAGAGTTGTCGTCTTGTTTTATCATTCATGCTCGTCTCTCAGCATTCACACAAACATTTGTGCTTGGAAATGTCCTCTTCGGTCTGAGAATGCTAAAAGAATGCTTTTGTCCGGATGAGATTAATTTGTCACTTCGTCTTGTTATTATTGTATCGACTTGAATGCTGAGAGAGCAGCATTGGCACGAATGCGCTTGTGCTAAAAAAACAAAAAACAAAAACGCTTCTTCCTATTGTCTGAATACAGAGACAAGCATTGACACGGATGTGTTTGGGCTAAGAAACTATTTTTCTGTTGTGTAAAGAGAGTCAAGCTTTCAGACTGATGTTGTGATGTCTAAAATAGATTTGGCTTCTTCTTCTTTCACACTAATGCCTTTATGAAAGATTCAATGCAAATGTATTGCACCAAAAAGTTAAATATAACTGAACTGTACTGGTGCAGTCATTCTTCCACCTACCACGAGAGGGAGCCCTCGTACAACTAATGCTAATACGACCACACTTTGAAAATTACCGATTGACTTAATCCATTGCGTTTTGTAATTTTATCAGAATGATTGCAATGACAGCCCTCACCGTTTCTGAAGAGTGAGCGTCGTGACTGGCCACCGTTGATGGGCGGCAGCGACTTTTTCTCCTGGCCCACGAACGTGTCCCATCGCACCTTTTCTGGCCCGCCCAGCTCGCGCACTTTTTTCAGGCAGCCCTCCAGGTAGTCCATGGGGTCATCGGGTCGGTGGTACATCAGACCTGTCAGCAGGCTCTAAAGGTAAATATGGTGAGTCATGCTGTGGAAGCATCATCGACTTCCTCCTATTAAAGAAAACACCTATTTTGTGGCATCGTTATCAGCGCGCTAAAATAACTGTCGGCAGTAAGCAATAAAAAACGCTTGTGATTGCTTTCTGGTAGTTGACGATTGCTCATAAGTGAGGCCTAATTAAGAACATCAGCCCATTTGCTGCATGCCTTCAGGAGTATGAATGGATTTCATTATTATCATTGTGGTGGTTATATACTGTCGCTACTATGCTTTTCTGCGCAAAACTTCCCAAGCAGTGTTGGGGCCATCGCACTGGAAATTAAAATTATGTTGTGGTGTGTTTTGAGAGTTAAGTCATATGTCCATCACAAAAATGTTATGAGCAGAAACTGGTATAATTATGAGGCCACGGTTTTAATGGAAAAAAATAAAGGATCTTAGTCTTTTTTTTTTCAAGACCGAGTAAAGCGTATAAAGACGTTTTAGGGAGACACAAAAATAATGAATGCTACATTCATGACATCATTACAACATTATTTTTGGTGACAAAAAAAAAGATAAAATATGACTTTAGTCTCAAAATTGTATGACTTTTTTTCTTGCCGGCAAACTAAGAAATTCAGGTCTAGGTTATTGTAAAGCTACATTACATAACAGAACAAGAAAGTAAAAATGAATAATTCATGGTTTCATTGTATTGCCCTTTTTTGTAAGGAACACTGTGTCCAACATGCATCACACTTAATGAGATTGTCACTTAAACAATTATGGAAGCAGGCAAGAAGACGTCTTGATGGGTTTATTTCACTTGAAGCATCCCATGAATAAATCACTCTTCTCTGTCCGTGTTTGGAAACGCAAAATACCACGGCGAGAACCGTGCACGTCATCTCCATGCATGCCTCCGTGCCTCACCTCAAATAGTTGAGGTATCTCCCGCCGTGCCAGATACTCCTTGGCATCGTTGGTGCTCATCTCCTCTGAGAATTATAACTTGTTTGCCTTCGAATAGTCTCGGTTTTTAAAAAAATATATATATTTATTTATTTGTTTTTGCTCCTCGGCGACTCTCGACAAGTCACACCACCGCAAGCTCAGAGCATCGTGGCTGTCTCGCGTGTGCTCTCCGAACGGATTCCTGCAGGCGCAGCCACAGACACGGCACCCTCCTCCTCCCCCTCCTTCTCCTCACTCACTCTCTCATGCCTCCCTCTCCATCCTTTCTCTCCCCCTCCTCCCTCATCTTCCTTCCTGGTGCAAATGCGGGCCTCAGCCGTCCCCCCTGACCCTGCTCTACACAAAATATTAAACTCTTGCACATTCGTCACTTTATTTTTTAAATAGAAAATGACAACTTCAAGAATGTCAAGTATTCTTATGAGAAAATACAGCAATTTCTCCAAAGTAAGGGATTTTACAAGAAAAGATGCAGTTTTACCAGAATAAAATTGGGATTGATAATGAATAATACAGGTGTATTTTTTAAGACAAAAAAAAAAGGAATTATTACAATAAAAACGATTCCTAGAGTAATTCCTCCAGCCCAGCCTCAAGATGGACGAAATAGTAGCGATCATACAGTACTGTATATTTATTTTATTATGTCAGGCACAAGTATTATTTTGGGCCGCTCGGCGTCGCCATTCTCACGCTTTACAGTACTGGATCTGTGACTGTGACCGAATGCATGGGACAACACACCTGATTCAAATGAACAGGTTCAATGTCAGGCTTCCGCAGAGCTTGCTGATGATCTGATCATTTGAATCAGGTGTGTTGCAACAGGGAGACTTGGAAAACATGCAGGACAGCGGCCCTCCAGGAACTGAGTTTGACATCTATGCTGTAGTTCATTCATTGATAGGACAGATATTTTTGGTCAAATGTAGGAAGTAAAAGTATAAAGTGGTGTGAAAATACTCGGATTTGAACTTTTTATTTTTTTTTTAATCCCCACCGTCACCGAACTGGTAGAGCCTTTGACCTTGTTCTCACAAAACATTAGTTTTTTCATATATTAATTGCCAAGGCCACACGGCCGTCGTGTCATAAACTACAAAAAAGTACAATATTTGCTTTATGAATGACATGATAGTCACAACCGGTAAAACGTGTTTTAGCTCTTATTTTGACACGTCCCAACCGGATGTACTCGTTCGAATGACCTGCTACGCTTTTCGCTTCGCCTTCCTGGTTTCGCAGTTTTCGCGGATTCATCATGAAAATTCCTACTCTAGCAATTTTATTGAGCATCTTTTTCTCAACGGACGGTATCAATGTCGCGGTAAGCGTCACTCCTTGCTGATAAATCCTGATTATTTTATTCTTTTATTATTTTGGCGAAGCTTTTCACCAGTTAGCCTCCCGTGCCATCATGCTCGCTGTCATGTTTTGATCGTTTTTCTGTTAGCTTGACGTGCTGTCATCTTCTGCTCATTTCTTTTAACTGACATACTATTTAAAACGCATTTATTTATTTCGTCTTTTCTCACTTTTTAAACCAGAACTCGGTGGGGCAGTTCTTCAACAGCGGTCATACCAACAACTGGGCGATTCTGGTATGTGAGGGAGCGCTGTTTTGAACACTGTTGACAAATGTAGAAATGCTCTTATGCATTCCTTTCTCACATCTCTGTACATGTGTGCTCTCAAAGGCGTGCACGTCCAGATTCTGGTTCAACTATCGCCATGTGGCCAACACCCTGTCCGTGTACAGGAGCGTGAAACGGCTTGGCATCCCTGATAGGTAAATACTTTCCTTTTGAATAAAACGTTTCCGGTTTCAAAGTTTGTCATCAATAGGCGCCCAGGTAGCAGAAAACGTGATAGACTAGCGACCTAAATTGAAACAATGACGAAAAAAAAGATCAAAAGACTTAATGTTGACCTCTAGAATCGCTACTCACCTGTTTTTGGAGTGTGATTATTTGACGTTCGCAAACTTAGCCCGTGTGATTTCATTTTCAGTTTAAACCATTTCAAATAATTTGGCATTCTCAGGTCACTATTTTGCTACACGTTACCATTCTTACTGTTAGCAATTAGCAATGGATTATTTGACCTTTTTTCCGGTCTACCAGTCAGATCGTGCTGATGCTGGCCGACGACATGGCTTGCAACCACAGGAACCCAAAGCCAGCCACAGTGTTCAGCCACAAGAACATGGAACTGAACGTCTATGGTGATGATGTGGAGGTGGACTACCGAGGTTATGAAGTGCGTTTGGCAAGACCCAAATTCAAGCCACTTTTCCACCTAAAATTCCTGCCACCTTTACATCTAGGCATTTGTATGGTGAACCTGTGTAATCTTGCTGTGCTCATGTTCTAGGTGAGCGTAGAGAATTTTTTGCGAGTTCTGACCGGGAGGCTTCCTCCAAGCACGCCCCGCTCCAAGCGTCTCCTGTCTGATGATCGAAGCAACATCCTCATTTACCTGACAGGTACAATAGTATAAAATGTCAAACTGACATCACACCTTTATTAACTGTACAGGCCCTGTTGGAGGTTACATTTAACATTCTTTACTGTCATATAAGTGTCAAAACAAGTTAAGTGCAGTAAAATAAAACAATATAAACTACTCACCTGTTGAAGACACCTTACAGACCCGTAATGGCCCAACGTAGTTTATTATTTTTAAATTCATGTTTTTTCTGCTGTTCCAGTAGTTCTTTAATATGAACAGATTTAATACATTGTTTAAAAAATGTATCCATGTGTGTTGCAAAGGACATGGTGGAAATGGCTTCTTGAAGTTCCAGGACTTTGAGGAGATCAGCAATATTGAGTTGGCGGACGCATTTGAACAGATGTGGCAAAAAAGAAGGTAAATAAATGATGTCCTTGTAAATAATTGAAGCGATGCTTACTTACTGCCTACTGCCACTATTTACGAGACTGCAGATGGCATCTACTTTAAAAAAAATCCTCCACCACACTCATGTCAACTAAAAGTTCCCTGCAACATAATCATGTTATCCATGATTATGTTGCAGGGAACTTTTAGGGAACTCAACATAGTGGAGGGACCTCATTTCAGAGTCCACTTGACAAGCTTATCTTAGAAGATGCCATTGGCACGTTCCTGCGGGAAGAGAAACGTCTACTTGATGGAGGCGTTTGTCTGGATGAAGCATGTGGACTGTTAGTTTTGCTCCCACTATTTGAGAAAATGTTATTTATGAAGGGTGAGAAGGAGGGGCGGGGGGGGGGGGGG
>CAAKHF010024073.1:0-16933 GCA_901007745.1 Hippocampus kuda | reverse complement strand
GGAGGGGGGGGGGGGGGAGACAGGAGCCAGACATTTCTTAGTTCCCATAGCAACAGCTCGATGAAAGATTGTTTTAAGGCTGTGTGCGCGTGTGTGTGAAATGTTCTCTCCCACTGGAGGATTACTCCTTTGACTCGCTTTACGTGTGTTGGCAGGTACAACGAGCTGCTTTTCATCATCGACACTTGTCAGGGAGCCTCCATGTACGAGAGGTTGTACTCGCCAAACATCATGGCTCTGGCCAGCAGTCAAATCGGAGAAGACTCCTTGTCGGTGGGTTTCCTGCTTGCATGAATATGTGTACATTAAACATTCACATGATTATCCGTGCGATTGTGAAAATCTGAAGATGTACCATCTTGCAGCACCAACCAGATTTGGCCATCGGAGTCCATCTGATGGATCGTTACACTTTCTACATGTTGGAGTTCCTTGAAGACATCCACCCTACCAGCAAAACCAATATGAATGATCTGGTGAGCTCATTTCCCTTCTTCTGCCCCACATTTACTTTGAGTAGTTGTGAAACTCTTCTTCCTTTGTGTCTCAGTGACTATAATACTGCCCCCTGGTGGCCAAGTCATGCACAGCAGAAGGATCTGCATTGTGTTATTCTTGATGCAAAACTGTTTAAATCTTTCCATTCTTTTAATGGTGTTGCTCTATTATTTTTGAGTATGCAACATTACAGAGTCACCTTTTTCAGAATACTGTGTTGGATTTATTTTTTGGAATGCTGAAATGATTTGAGACAGGAGTGTTTTGACTTACGAGCGTGGTGACAGTGTGAATAAAACATGTATCTCAAGGCGCCACTGTGATTGGATGTCTGGTGCTTTTGCCAGCATCTGGGATAGTCACAACTGATAACGAAGAATATTGTATGACGTTTAAAAAGTCCAGATCCTCACAAAGTGGACTTGGGGATCTGTTTTGGAGAGGTCTCCCTCCTCCAACACATCTGATTCAAATGATCTGTCGATAAAGCGCTATATAAGTGCACTTCATATACCATTTCCCAATATGATCAAAGTGGATTTAAAATTTTTTGGGACTATGACGTTTTTTTTGGGGGGGCAAAATTGCAATTAGTAACCCATTCAAGCTGATTTGGGTCCACTGATTAAACAGGAAAGGAATAGCGAAGACGGCGTTTGGGTGCTCTATTTAGCAGCGAATCATTTCATCTACATCATGAGACAATATGGTGACAAAAATATGACGAAAAGAATGCTGCTATTCTCGATTCTGGGGGCATGACTGAAGCGTGTCGCACATCAATACACCTGGATAATTTTAATTTGTGAAAAGCAGACGTCTCCTTGAAATGTTTGCCAGCGTCGAAGAGTTCTACAAGGACTGCCTTCCTGTTTTATCTCCTGCTAAAATCTCTGTGGGCTTAAAAAATCGCCAGATGAAAGTCTCACGCAGGATTGGCTGGCTGGACATGAAACAGAAAATGTAATACGTTCAAGAGCTGTGACTTTTGACATGGTTCAAATGTTGGCTTCATGCTGATCGGACTCGTGGGTCTAGCTTGGCAGCGCCCGCATTTCTTCCTCCCCCTCCCCAATTCCAGCAAATATTCAATGGCCTGAGGAAATAGTCTCAACCTTCCATTTGTGACCTCAATCTAATTACTTTTCCCCATTACTTTCGTTCCGGTGCCTTTTTGAGATCAATGTAACCGATTTGTCAGACCTGCAGGAGTGCATTCTGGGTTGCAATTCCTCTCTCCCAATTCTGTGTGGCCGACCGCTGAATAACAGTATGACGGAGAACTCGATAATTTGTGATGGAGAGTGTGTCTAATTTCTTTGTGTCCCCGCAGTTCAAAGTATGCCCCAAGAGCCAGTGCGTGTCCACTCCGGGCCGCCGCACCGACCTGTTCCAGCGCGACCCGGGAAGCGTGCTCATCACCGATTTCTTTGGTAGCGTCCGCAAGGTGGAGATCACCATGGAAACCATCAACTTGACCGAGCCCATAATCCCGATGGAAGACAAGTAAGCCAAACCACTCCCAAGTTTCAACGACAAATAAATACTCCCCTTCAGGAAGTACAAAGTAAATAGACGCTGTTGTCCATGCACAGCTAGCTTGGCTAATTAATTGTAATAACTTGCAATTTTAAGTGATGTAGTGTTAGTAATTGCTTCATGTCCTTGCAATACGCAGGGGCCGTTATTGTGAGAACCACATTTTCGCAATGCTTTGTGCGGTCTCAACATGGATTTAATTGCCGAGCCCACTTGAACTCCTTTTGCGAACCAAAACAGCAGATCTAATTCCAATTTGAAGAGGCATGCACACATGAGCAAATCACGCTTATCTAAAAGTTTTGAAAGCATCGTCTTGATGTCAATTTTTCATATCACAATAACCAGGCATTTGAACAGCGGCATGTCGACTACTATCCACTTCTGTTCTGCACACACACGAGTTCTGAATTCCCATTCTAGCCCTTTGTGTACAGGAAGTTGCATAAAAAAAAAAAATTAGGGTGTAGTAACAAGCCACGAACCACTAGATGGTTGTAGAGACTCTTCAATATCCTTCTGACTGTTAAATTCTCTAGAGAGGGTGATGTGTGTTGGTGTGTGTGTGTGTGTGTGTGTGGGGGGGGGCGATTTAACATCTCAGGCCATTTCACCACAAGATGGCACAATATGTCTACATCACTGAACTGCACTAGAACTCGGTAGAGGACTGAAGGCAAACGTCATCAGATTTACTGCCTCTCATTAGTAATTAGATGCGCTTGCCATTCCCATTTTAGTCATTGGCTGTTTTGGTTCCCCATGGCAACACACCACTTCCCATATTACTTTATTATTGATTAGTAACGAGCGGATCAATAATGCAGAGGAGAAACACTCGGCCAGCTTTCCCGAGTTGCCCCAATTTGATCCCAGAGAGAGATGTTGCAATTCTTGTACTGTTTTATTCGCAGTTCAACCTCGCGGATGCATTTTTTTCTTCTTCTTCTCTTGATTGCCTGCGTGCTTCTTTTTTGTTGGGCAAAGCAACCTGATGTGCAAGGTTGAGATGCTTAAAATCTCTTCAGAAAAAAAAAAATTAAAGAAAAGATGAAGCTTAGAATCAGTAAAGCTACTTTGAATCAAGGTAAGTCACCAAAAATGAAACTAAATAAGGATAGTACGTGAATAGGCACACAAGCACAAACATTTGCCCTGGTTGCAAATGCTTACTTGTCGAGACACAAATGAATTTCAGCACTAAATTACTTCAGTAGTCTTTTAATTAAAAACCCAAACAATAGACGCAAATTAATTTTGTCACTACTTTTGACTGCATGCAGTGCACTTTTTTTTTTTTAAAGGCTGTGTGAGTTGTTGGGGTATTTTTAGACATATCACTAATGAGAAACTAACTTGCATATTAAAGTAATAATTAAAGTCACGTTGGCAGCGAGGCACGCTTGCCTCATGAAAATTACCCTTGGGAATTTTTTTTTCTTTGTGGGGGTTGAGGGTACAAAAAAAAAAGACTTAAATGGGTCAATTCGTTTGCTGCCACCGCTTTCCAGAGTCTCCCTTCTTTCTGTAAATAAATAAATAAAAAGAACCAAACTGTTCCTTCACTGCTGGAGCGCCACTGGGGAAGTCTGATAACACAAATGAAAATGGGGAGCGCTGTGTGTTGCCATAGAGATGGCGTGCCCTCCCCTTTGCACAAGGCTCACACAACCTGTTTAGCATTAGTCCAGTCTAATTAGACTTTTTTTTTTTTTTTTTTTTAAACCTATAGTATTTTTTATTTCAATGCACCCTTTGGAGTATGGACTACATTTTGGCAATACCTGATTTAAACCAGCGGGTGTGGGGGTGAGTCAGTCTATGCAATTGAATGATATTTTATCTCCCGTACCCCCTTCGAGGGCGTCTCCTCAATTTACAAATCCCCAAGTTAAACCACTGGGTTGAAAAGTCTGCCTGGCCAATTAAATGGAACGCAAAGTTAAACACTGTAGTTGGCTTGTGCAGCCCCCCGAAATGTGCACCACAGTTTTGAAATACGCTATGTGATTCCCACCAGTGGACGATGGGTCGGAGTGTCAAACTGAGCTAATTAAATGATACGTGCACTTGAATAAGTTATCACATGCATCCTTCGGGGTGGTGCGCCATCATTTGAGAGTGGGGAGTCTGTTCAATTAAACTGTATCATCACTGTCTAGCTGAATCCTCACATTACTAAAATTGCGACTTTTCAAGGAAGAAAAAAAAAGCCCCACCAAAAAATCTTGCTTAAGTTACCAAACACTGCATCGTTTGTCCATATTATACATCAAATTGCAACGAGGAATCAAAGCGGTTGGGCACCCGTTTTCAACTAATGGATGTAGCAGGGGGTTGGACTCGACCGAGACCAATTAAATGGCATGTAAAGTTTAATAATCCTGTGCTCCCCTTGTAGGGCACACCATATTTGGCGAATATCTCTGATTTCAACTAAATGGGTGCGTGGTGTATTTAATGTTCCACATTTTTATTTAATGAGACGTGTCAACGGGATCTTATTAAAAATTGCACTGCATTAATCGATACTTTTGGGCTACTCTTCACTCCTCCTCTCTCATTGCAGCCCTCTCCAAGAGGCCATTTTGGCTTGCCGCAAGCTGCTCTTCCATTAAGTGAATTGCACTTGATTGAGAGGACCCATTAATAAAGCATGCAATTCCTTCTTTTTTGTACGCAGGCCCGAACAATATAATGACCTTGTGCGGCGTTAGTCACATCCTGTTGACCAAAAGACATGGGCGAATGAGGGTTTCGCCATAATGATCGGCGAGTTCATTTTCCAAATGATTCGTGGATTGATTGATTTGATTCTTGACCCAGTCAGCCAAAATTTTGTCGTGGAGTTTACATTAAAGGGGAGTTAGTTTGACCTGAAGATGGCAGCTGCAGACAGCAAGGCTACGCCCGTTTGCGATATATCCATAATAAAGTGGAAAGTGCTCTCAATTGAATTACCTTATCGTGTTGTGGACCTGGAGCCATTTATTTCTGTCTGTCGTTTTCGGAATCATCCTTATTTGTCGCGAGCACACACATACACACACATTTGACTTCTGCATTTGACTGATAGTAGTAGTGGACAAAACAAAAACACACTGTTAGACAACCTCGGTCGCTGGGGGGGTACGTAAGGCATGGCCGACGCCGATATTAACCACTGAGGGCTGGGCAATGCTTTAAGCTGTTTTTAAATGACACCCCTGTTGAAATTTAGTGGCAAACTCAATACACAACATAAACAATCGCACGCATTGTATATTTAAATACAAGATACTTTGTTTTAGAAACATCAGCGGTACTAATGCTAGCAGTCAGGAAAATGTTATTGACGCACGAATAGAAAATCACCATCACCGTATGTGATATTCCTTCAAATAACGAATACTCACACAAAAACTCTGTCGTGGTTATTTTGATTGATATTGAAATTACGATTATTCATTGATTTCAAGACTCAGTATGCACTCATCTAGCAAAACTCGACTTTAAATATAACTTGGAAAAAAACAACCACAAAATCAATAAAAAGAACACTGTGTAATTGCTATTCATGCCGTGGCCTCATAGGGGCAGTGTGGTGCCGTGCCTGCATGGAGACCACTTGGATTAAGATAAGAGTAGGAGAAAAAAAAGCGACTAATTTTTCACAGATAAGGAAGAATGTGTGGCAGTGAGTGGGGGCCGCACAATTGAAATTGAAATTGAATCTGGGTTCTGACCTCTCACGAAGATGAAACAAAAAAAAACAAAACATTGTATGGTGAAGACATCTACTGCAGCACATATCGAATCAGTCATAATAAAGGTAGTTAAAGCCACCTTATGACAGTAAGGTTTTTTTTTTTTTTAATTTTAGTCAAAGTGAAGCTTATTAAAGCCCAGAAGAGCAACACATTGGATTTTCCTTCATCATCCCTTAAGTATAGTCTTGCTCCAACAAGATTTGCGGTTGACAAAAATGTCAGAAAAGTAGAAGCACTCCATCATTGGAGACAAGCTCTTATACGCCGTTGAGTTGTACTTGGCGTAATTAGTGCTGCATGCTGATGAGATGTCGTCGTGATCGCTGCAACATCGATTCTATTATCTGATGCTATATTCATTGTTTGAGCTCATAAATTGTCACTCAATTATTATTATTATCTACTTTGTCCATCTAAAAACCCCACATTGAAGTTGTCAACCATTAGCATGCAGCCATACTGATTTTTCAGAGCATAATTGTTGTTGTGAAGAATTGATGCCAATTACATTTGAAGGGCACCTGCAAGAAAAGAAACACGATTAAATCCGATTGTTCAGAAAAGTGGTTCCATTGTAACGGGTTTAATGGATTCTCTCCAGCCCTGTACGCACAAATGCTTTTAGAGCTATCACAGAAGAGTCAGCCTGCTTTTGCCTTTTACACTGAACCCAGCAAATGCAGGATAGTGCAGCATCAGCCGGAAAAGCGCGATATTCCAGCAACAGCCTGGTTTCACACAGAGACACGGCACCACCAATCGTTACACCGTATGAAATCGTTGTCATTAAAGATTGGATTTGTGCTCGCAAAACGCTGCTTGTGGACATGCTCTCACAGTCCTTAAATATTAATTTACTGTTTTATGAAATATGATGCCCATGGGAAAAGTATGCCCTTTTTTTCCCTTTTTATTTAGTTTATTTGCTTTTTTTTTTTTCCCCCCCAGTTCCGAAAGCGGGGAGCTGCAAAACGAGTTGCGCTCGTACGTGGATCAGCTGCCAGTGTCTGAAATCATTCATCAGGTAAGAGACACACAAACAGACCCGCTGTGCAACACACACACACACACACACACACACACTTATTAGGACCCCAATCATTCCAACCTCGTCTTCATGTCAGGCCGCCTACGTCCATACTTCAGATTTCTCCGAAAGTTGTGTAGGACAGATGTCTTTGTGCCGTTTCCATGGCTACAGTGGCAACTGTGAAACGCGAGTCCCGGTTCTCCTCGGTGCGAAGGGGTAACCGTGAAATCCGGCACAATAGAGATGCTCGATTGCGGCTGGAGAATGTGCGCAGACAGTCTGTTCTTTTCACAATTGTCGCCAGCCTGTTTTTCATGTAATAAATTGCGTTGCAGACACAAATGCATGCAGCCCATCGGACACAGCTTCAGGGTAATGCACACATATAACAAAAGTTGTTTGTTTGCTTAGGAAAACATTTGGTGAGGAATCCGTGTCTCAATCGTTAACTCCATTGACTTGCTTGGTCGTTACCTTAGCCCTGAGGAACTGTGATGGCGTTTTTAGTTGACAGCAAGTGGCAAAATGGCTAAAAACGGGTGGATTTTGTGGCGTAGTTTTGTATTCCAGAAATGCAGTATTCATCGCAATACCCTGTTCACATAAGTGGGACCACATAGAACATTTTTGACTTGATTTCCCCTTTAAGCGGATTCCTCATCAACATCCAGAAAATATTAGGTTGATTGTTATAATATTTGCAGCGGTTGAAGTGGGCGTAAGTAGAGAGGTCCACATTGATTTTGGTGAAAATTGATCGCTGTTGTCTGACATACATGCTGGAGAGTTTTTCAATTTACAATTTCCTTAAAAGTCACAAAAAAAGGGGGGAAAAATCCAATTTTACACCTATGAAGCCTGAAATGTGGCAAAATGTCAAAAGGTTCAAAGGGGTGGGCGAGTTCTTTTGCAAGCCAATGTACATGTCCCTTTTTATCCTCCTCATAGTAAACATCTGTCTTTCAGAGTATCTGCAATTTCCATTCAGAATTGATTATGTAAAGTATCCTACTGTCAAGGATAAGCACATCCCTGCGGACACTTTGAATGGTGTCCGTTTGCAAAAAGTCAATACTTTTCAAGGTCGCAGTTTTCTTCAGGGCAGTAAGTCTGTCACATTTGCTTGTTCGCGTCACATTTTATAAGCCCTTTGATTAATTTCCCAGTCTTTCTCATGCCGGTAAATGCATATACATATTATAGATTGCGTGGCCCCTGTGACCCCTGCCACAGATGTTGGATTATATTCTTGCACTCCTGTTGGTGCTTCACTGCACGAGTAATCTCCCCGTGGCCTCATATCCGACCATCTGCACTCAGGCTCATCTGACCGACGTCCCCTGTAGCTTATTGACGTCTCGACTCGTTTAGATTTGTCGTCGCGCTGCGCGAGTCCCTCGACGAGACCTCTTTGTACTTGAAATTCGGACGCATTCCAGCGATGAAGTCAGATGCGAGCCAGCTTGGCACCGATTTGATGTCTTGAATATGCCCAAGAGGGTCTGCCGCCGGTGGCGACAAACCCAAATCCAATCGTTGATTGTCTTCTCGGCGCTCAGCAAAGCATTTTTCTCTCTCTACGGGAGCATGCGCCGACTTGTAAATAGGGACGTCGTCAGAATGACTGACAGCCAATTTGCGTTGATCTGCTAAAAAAAAAAAAAAAGTGGATGTGAAGACTTGATTAATGTACTGTCACTGGTGGCAGGATGAGACCCCCCCCCCCACTTCCAAGCCCACTCATCCCTCCCTATTGACTCGATATTACCATTGCTGGAAAGAACTCTCATTCACTTTTCTCTTGTGCATTATACTTTTTTTTTCATTATTTGGCATGCTGTTCGTCGGCTTCGGAATTGTTATTTATGCTTACGCCGGCTCGACAATGTGCCTCCAGAGAATTGAGGGCAATGAAAATGCAAACGGTGAAAATGAATTCCTTACCACCTTCATCGGTCGCGCCGGGCTCATTGATGCTCTTTTCAAAGTGGACGTGGGCTGCGTGGATCAGAGTCCTTCGCCACCCACCCAGATTAGCCCTTACAATGTGCCTCTACACGGAAATGACGCATGATGGAGTTGAAAACAACAAATAAATACAGTACGCTTTGTATGAGTATAATGCATTCTCATATTTACAAGGTAGGGTTCACATTCGGTACAGTAAAAGGAACATAAGGTGCAGCATGGACGTGCTGTTCTGAAAACAGGAAAAAATTTCTTGAAAGAATGCAGTGCTAGGAGTACGTTATTAAATAAGTGAAGGGTGATCAAATAAAGTATTGTGTACAATATACAAATATGAAAAAACATATTTAATATAGCACATACATTGGTACCAGGAGGTCCAAGTTCATTTCATTTTGTGACCGCGCTTGGAAACACGATTCAATATCATCTTTCCCCAGTGAAACGAATGTGAATGTCGCAAATCTGTTCCAGCCTCCCACACAAGAAGCATAACTAATAGAACTAATAGAACATTATGCCATTGTCATAAAAAAATAGAATAATACATTTTGTAACAAAAGATTCTTTTGTCACATTTTTACTTCAGTTCAAATGCCAATGCATATGGTGGCACTTTAAAACAGACATATGGATGTACAGGGCTACATGGATCAGATGCTCTTTGCGGGGGATAAAGAATACATGTCAGGGTATTATGTTGTATTATCTTTCTACATGCGTTTGTTAATATCTGTTGCTGAAAGTTTAAAGCAAGTATGTGAGACATTGTGCCAGCACTAAAAAACATGTTACTCAGATTAATATTTGCTCTTGTGCAATATCAAATGTGATAATTCATCATTAAAAGGCACCGGCATTTGGGAGAAATCATTTTCAGCTGAGCCCAGAAGTGACTTTGAAGCGCAAGTAGCATCTTGGCAGCTCATACAAGAGCACGATTGAATTTGTGGCGGCTGAAAGATTGAGAGCAATGGATTTAATCACATCGATACTATGTACGGCGTGGCTGAGATTGAAAATGCAGCGGCCACGATAGGAAGTGTAGCGAAGAGCAAAAGTGTTGCACATTATTATTATTTTTTTTTATATGAAGGAATAAAGCGGGCAGCGATTGAATACGATTTTTTTAAAAGCAGTTTTTCGATTAAATACGTAAACAGCCGATAAAGAAGATGCACATTTGAAATACAACAACGTTTTGGTGTCTTGTTTTGTTGCCCTAGAAATCCCCCGTGTTTGATGTGTTACGAAAAGCTAGTTGCTAGCTGTGATGCCCACTTGTCAAGAGGCTGAGCTGCATTGTGTTTGTTTACAGAATTCGAAGTGGCTACAGTGTAAAGGAGTTCAACTTCCAGTCCTGACCTATTATGTTGCCATTGGGAACTTGGTACACCTTTTGTATGTAGTTCTGAATTTTATGTCTAGAAAAATCCAAATACACACGCCGTTGCAGGCCTATTGCTGATGGCGAGCATGTCAAGGTGTTTGAGCGCAATGCAACTGCACCGTCACATAAATTGCAGCCACGTTCAACCTTGGGAGCGTTCATGTTCAAGGTGCTTCAGATGACCGTCAGCATCTCATGTTAATTATCTCCAATCAATCTGATGTCTTTGCCATTAATTGATTTTTTTTTTTACCAGCGGATTGAATATGCAACACAAAGCCCGTTTAATGGAGGTAGGCTGCTTCAATGAACGGTTCAATCAGTGAAGGTCACCAAACAGGCAGCCTTCCTCCCTAGACTTCACTCGTTCATCGTCAGTATGCTGAATATTTTTTATTTTCAATGTTCCTTTTACACTCACTTCTTTTCTTCACATTTATGTGTTTCTCTTGTAAAAGTGTACGCTTTCATAAACGACAAGGCATATTTAAACATGAAGCCTTGTTGGCGGAGACTTGCCCTTCTATGAATGTCCTTTAAAATAATCTATCATGCATCACCATTCTTTCTCTCTCTCTTTGTACGTATAAAATATCACTCAATTTTCTTGTCACAGGACACTCTAAAAGGCATACAATCTTGTGACACCGTCGTGCACAAATCTGAAAAAAAAAAAAAAGCCTTAGGGTGACAGCGTAACAAAGCATGACAGCAGCGTGCTTCGCAGAAGCCTGAAAAAGAAGCACACGCAGTAGAGAATGAGCAATGACAGCAGTGCATGTCACAAAAATCCTGAGAAAGAAGCAAAATGACAATTTGACAGCAATGTGATCACAACAAGTCCGAAAGAGGAGCTCAGATTGAGAGAAGCGAAACAGCAGCACAGAAAAAGAAATACAGAGTGGGAATGTGTTTTCATTTTCACATCGTGCTCACGACTTGCTCATTTCGCTCGGCTGAGGCCATATGTTCCTCTCGTTCCTGCTAACAGCGCTGCTGATGTGGGTTTGGGTCACTGGCCGCGCCATCTCCCATGCGCATGTCCTCCTACACTGGAGGAGACTCACAGGTCAACCGCTCCTGATGGTCACACGCTCTCATTCGGGTCTCATCAACACAGACGGGTTTGCTATCTGTGGTGTCGAGAGCTGAGCAAAGCTTACTTGTCGTGTAGTGAAGACATGACATGTACCAAGTTCTAATCTAGTAAATTATTATCATAGCTGGAGGCCGACACAAAAAAAATCTTGTACTGTACCAAAATTCATTTTATTATTTCGTTTTTTTTTTCACATGAATTCAACTCTTTTCTCACCCTTAAACTGGCAAGCTGACGCTCGACCATGCCCTGAGGCCCCCGCTCACAAACTAGAAGTCATTTGCATTCAGTGTCTGGAAAGAAGCCCCATTGATTCCTCTTGATTGAGCAATTAAATGTATTTTCAGTCACAACATTGGCGAGATTTACTGAGGCCTTGTGTCTTTTGATAGTGGTAATTGGTCGCATTGTCACGTAACTTACTGTGAAGATGAGCTTATCGCATATGTAAGCACCGAGATTTCTCCTTCCCTAACCAATAATGCCGTCCTCCCTTAATTGTCGCACGGTGTCGAGGACCGCACGATTTGCTCTCTTTCGTCATGTTGTGAATCACGACTTGCAGCAGTTTTGTTCTCCGATATCTTCCCAGTGAGACGTCAAAGTCAAGCTGACCGGAATTGTGACGAGAATGCGATTGTTAGCTGAGGCAGGATAAACAGTGATTAGCGCTCAAGATGGCTACCTTCGGGTCGATCGACTCAATTAGTAATCTGTCAGTCACACAGAAATAAAAGAAGCAAGCTTATACGTACGTCACGTTTAGAACAAGTTGCCCAGTCGACATCATGGTTGTGACGAAACCCGAACTTTTGACGCTTTGTGTTTTACGAGCTGATAAGACATGAAAAGCATGATGCCGGTAACCAAAGTTTATTGGTGCATAATTGTGATTTCCTGCGGTCTCTGGTGCATGGAGAGTTATAAATAAACCAAACTGCATATAGACGGTAACCACTTTGTTTGTTTGGCTTTACATTAACTGCACTAACGGAGCTATCGCACCAGTAATCGTTTTAAACGAACCGAATGAGACACGTGTGAACGAAGCCTCTTATAGCTTCGAAGTTAACATTGCTTTCAGTCCTCTGCCATTTGGTCTCTCCCCTGTCAGCCTGGCTTTATCTCCATTTGTCGTGTCGATGTTTACAGCTCCGCAAACGTTGCCTTCCTTCCCTTCTCCCTCATTGAGCCAGACAGACACCGCACTTCCTGTTCAGGTGTACTCAACCACGCAAGGTGTTCTGTCCCGAGTGCTTGTCTTGCCAAGTCTTGGAGTCTGTGGATGGTTGGGGGGGGGGGGGGGGGTATCATCCACCTTCTGACTGGATAATGTCAGCTTGTGTGCAGAGGAACACCAGAAATCTCTTAACTCATTCACTCCCAAAGACGTTTTTAAACGTCTTTTCAGACTTGGTCCAGAATTAGCTGGTCCTGAATGAGTAAAGTGCTTCCTGGCTGTGTATGTAGAGCTTTGTCCCCCCATGTTTCTCTTTTTCCCAGTAGTCCGTTAAAAAAAAAAAAAAAAAAAAAGTATTTTATTTTTTTAAAAGACGTTAAGTCATCGGGGTGCGGAATATTGCCGTCACATTAGCATATAAATGTGCTCCTTGTGATGCGCGTTTTAATACGAAGAGGAGATTTAAAAGTATAATCATACACAAAATGATGATGTGCCACCGAACGGGACAAACATGAGACGAGGGAGGTGTACTGATGATGCGTGCGCGCGTGTGTTTTCCTGCTATTGCCTGCCTGCGTGCCTGCCTTTGTGAAGGACAGCGCAATCAGCGGTCGCCTCAACAGGAGAAATATGCTCACTATTGCTAAACTGCGTTCTCCCTTCTCGTCCTCCTCCATTCCCGTGTCACCTCACCTCACCTCACATCACTTTGTAGAAGCCCAAACAGAAAGACTGGCACCCTCCCGATGGCTTCATCCTTGGCCTCTGGACCCTCATCCTGCTTGTGTTTTTCAAGACGTACGGCATGAAGCACCTCAAACACATCTTCTGAGACGGCCGCCGCGGAGAGGTCGGGAAGCCTTTCAGGAAGCCGCATTGAAAAGGGAAACTTGAAAAATGGAGGGCAACACGACAGTGTGAGCACAGTTGTTTGTTTTTACACTGAGATGTTTGTCAATGTTTAAAGTTTTAAGTTATGAGGATGCAAACGCGTTTCTTTGCACAATTTAGGTTGGATGTACCTTGCAGGTCTCATGGCCAGTTTCTTATTCCTGACTGCATTCATGTGTTTTCACATAAACGAATCCCTGGATGAAAGAGGGACTCGAGCCTGATGAATAGCGCTAAACCGCCAGTAAATGACCAACCCTCCCGAAAATGTTAATAATGGCCTCTATTAATAATAACGAAACCCACAAACGATGCTTCCCCCAATTATAATATAATTTTTTAACTCTGTTTACAACAGCAGCCTTAAATTGAATGAAACCAAAGATTAAGCACTTTTTTTTGGTTTGTTTTTAAGGCCCAAGCTTAAAAAAAAAACTAAAATAAATACGTTTTCTTAAAATCAACTGGCAGTTTTTTTCAGAAAGACTACAACACGGTTTGTCGACATTCTAGGTTTTGTCATGGCGAAAATGTGGCAAGCTGTGCAACGATGAGGCGTGGAGACTTTTCACATTAGTCTGCAGTCCCTTCGCCAATCAGGATGTAGAACACACTGCACGGGAAAAAAAAAAATAACTGCAAGAAAAAAACATCGGTGAAACAGCGAAGCTCCACAGAATGAACCGTGTTATAGCAAGGTATATATATGCACATGCGGCGGTGACTTGGCTAAAGTTAGTACCACGTGAACGTCATTTCTGATTTGGCACCAAATGCCGTACTACTTTCCTATGTGAATGATTAAGCATGATAGAGCATTATTTAAAATAAAAGATACAAAAATGACTGTTCAAAGCATAAGTTCCCTACAGATATCCTTCAAAATATGCTAATAGCTAAGGTTAGGTTTCAGAGAAAAATCTTCCTGAAGAATTCACCCAAATGAGCCACAATAAGAGGCGGGTAATCTCGCCACATGGAAGACAATAGACTGGGAAGATTTTTTGTCTTCCCTCTTTGCTTGTGGGTAGGGCATGGCAGCGATGTTTGAAGACTTTGCTGACTCGGCTAACGCATGAACGTTTGACCAAAAGTCGGCCATTTTGCCCATTTTCGATAGTCCTTCAAAGACAAACGTCCCCTCGAGACTTTATCCGATTGGCCCCAAATTTGAACCACGTATACTAGCTAAACGGAGGACGCTAGATTTGCGATATCATTTCAGTGCGGCGATGGAATCGGAAGATTCAAGACCGTGTAGCGTATACTCCAGCCTAAATGTGCGCTGAAGCCAGTCCTTGAATAAGAATTTAATCACTTTTAGCGGATGTTCTGCTCAGCATATTTTGTCTATTTTTGTGTCCGAACTGCTGGGCCTGCCAGAGATTAAAACGTGGGATAGAGGACATCTGATTGGTGGTGACTGGTGCTGCTGAGAGATGACTTTGTTACATCTCTGCTGTCAGCGCGCATTACACCCCCTGACCGTCATATCGTGGATAACAATCCCACATAATACCGTCTCCAACTTTCTATTCACCAAATTGCCCTCCCGGTGGAAACATCCATTAGCTTCCCGGCATGCGCGGCGCCCTTGATTGACGTCTGTTTCTGTGGCCGTTCGCAGTCTGCTGATAAGTTGAGCGATAAGCCAGTAAGCCTCGGTGGCTGTCCCGAACGGATCCTCTGATATAATGGGCCTTCTTTTTCCATTTCTCGATCCCCCTTTCTTTCCTGGCGTGACACTACATCACCGCCTCATTGCCGAGAGGACTGATTGATGTTTAACGCGCACAGGCGCCTCCCCTCTCCAAAACCAGACAGCTGCTGCATCAGCCACCCGGGTGCCTTTCCTCTTATACATTATTAATACCGTGCTCATCTCTTCCTTCCTTTTCCGTCCCTTTTTATTTCCTGCCTTACAATTCCCACAGCTCCTTTCCCCTTTTTTGGGGGAACGAAACATGTTGTACTCCCTCATTTTGGCAAGATGCCCGTGCCCTGATTATAGATGAATCAAAAGAACACATTTGTCTCCCAACTGCTCGCAACTGACAGTATTGAGCTTCCCTAATTACGAGGAGATCCACCTTTTACTGCTACAAGTGCCTCCTTTGAAGGTGATAAGATTTTTTTTTTGGCCATCTCAGCTCAACGAAACTTTTGTTGGAACTCTGAACTTGTGCTACTTGTGTGACTACATCCGAGCTACACGGTATATGGCAGGACTGGCGTCACAAAAAATTTCATATCCAAACTACAAGTTTTCCCCCTGGAGTCTTGACACACTTTCCCTACCAATGTCAATTATTTCCAGCGATTCAAAGTGTATCGTTGAGGATTGACATCTTCCTTTATAACGGTTGCAGGTCCATCATAAGAGATGTATCAGTGGGGCGTTTACTTAAATGAAACAAGCATGTTGTTGTCCAATGAAAATCCCATGCCTAGCAGAAATTCAAATTCTTAAAATAAAAACATTTTTGTGGCTAGAATCATTATAAAAAGTCCCAATATTGGGAGATAGCGATTTCTCTGCGATTCCCAAAACGTACCACTTTTTCATACGTTCCGAAAATCAGATTTTCCTCAATACTGAAAAGTCAACATTTGGCGATATCTACGTAAATGTCACTTACCGTCTTTTCCGCATTATAAGGCGCTTCGGAGTATAAGGCACACCTTCAACTAATGGCCTATTTTCATATATAGGGTGCCCCGCATTATAAGCGAATAGAGTAGAAGCTACAATAATGGCTGCAGTAGCGTTATGCATCCATGCATGCTCGTGGTAATACAATACAATACAGCTTTATTTATATCGAGCTTTCACAACAGCTGCAGCTGTAACAAAGCGCTTTACAGAACATTTAAAATACTATCTGAATATTGATCCATAAATAAGGCGCATCGGATTATAAGGCGCACGGTCGGCTTTTGAGAAAATTGAATGCTTTTAGGTGTGCCTGATAGTGCGGAAAATACGCTAATTTTGAAATACTTGCGCTTCGTGGATGTTAAAAAGTCCCAATATGACGTGATTCCTGCTTTTCGTAAATATTGAAATTTGTACATGTATGGTTTTGATTAATACTTAAAAAGTCAACCTGTGGCAATGCCACCTTTTTATCAATATTAAAAATTCACATGGAGCTACTTGCGTTTCATAATTGGAAAGGTGTGCTTTTTGTTGGACAGCAACAATTGATCATTTTGGTATGATTTCACGAAAGACTTGACTACTGATTTTTGTCTGTTTTGTATCTCGGTGAAGGATCTTCATAAATAATAAAAACAAATGTTAAAAAAGAATTTTTTTGTTGTCTGTCACTTGGCCGGTTGCCTGAGCAAATCCATCAACACGCAAGTAATTATCATTTCAATTTGGCAGATGCGGCAACAAGCTTGTTGTGAAAACGTCACCGCTGAGTCCTGTCAAAAAGTTTTATCTAAGGTGCTGCAGAATTTAATAGCTTATTGATTTTTGGGGGGTGGGGGGGAAGATGCACCAGAATGGTGATTAGATTTTGGCAGACAAGGTCAACCTCACTTGAGCGAACCCCCCCCCCCCCCCCCCCCCCCCCCC
>CAAKHF010024072.1:8653-21024 GCA_901007745.1 Hippocampus kuda | reverse complement strand
ACTTGGCAGCCACAATGCTAGCACGACAAGTTCATGATGGGGTACAGTAATCCCTCGTTTATCGCGGTTAATGGGGACCAAAACCACCCGCGATAAACGAAAATCCGCGAAGTAGCGTCCAATTAACATAAACAGGTAAAAAAAAAAATATATATATTTTTTCTTTTAAAGTCCGCAAAAACTCCGCAAACAGTCCGGGAGAAGCTGCAAAACAACAGCGAGTCACATAGAGCAATATATACAGTACTGTACTCCATGTATATGGAAAAAAAAAAATTATGAATATGTTTGAAAAAATCCGTGATGCACCGAATCTGCGATAAACGAACCGCGAAATAGCGAGGGATCACTGCATACGGAAACACAAAGCATCCCCCCTCCCCCACAACATAGTCCTGTTTTTTTAATCATTTCAAAATAAAAAGTGTAATATTGAGAGGTTTTTGGAACTTCAAACGGCTTTTATCTTGACATAATCAGTCTTTATTCTTGTAACATTGCACACAGAAAAAAAAAGAAAAGTAGACCATAAAAAAAAATACTCCCCCACCCCCCCAGGTAAATTCCTGTGATTCTCCACGCAACACGGCGTAACAAATAACTTATCCCATCACCTCTGTCTGCCAGACTCCAAGGAAGATGTGGCGCGAGAGGACCCCAGTGGGACAGGAAGTTCCCTTTGCTCTGAGGACACGCACGTTTGCCACCAGTGTTGCGCGCAGTTCTTCGATTGGAACGAGCTGAGTGAGCATCGGAAATCATGTGTCGAGAATCACCCGGTGTTGATTGTGAAGGACGGCAAAGGCGATGGTGCGTCAGAGTCCCCGACGGAACCCTCGCCGGTCCCCAGCGTGGAGTCGAGCGACTCGTCGGCGGGAGAGTCGGCGTTGACCGACTGTGACAGCCTGGATGAGGCTATGGACGTCGAACTCGGGCCGCAGGACAAATACGCCTCTAGCCCTTCTCCGGCAGATTCCGCCGAGACTCAGCAACCGCTACCCAACACTAACGTGACCCTCGGAATTCTGCACAGCACCAGGGTGGCCGTCGCTCAGTTCTCCCAAGGGGTAGGCGGTGGCGCTTGCGGGCGTGTGGCCTCAGCCGCCATCCCGCTCATCCTGGAGCACTTGCTGGCTTTGCAGCAGCAACAGGTCCACCAGCTGCACCTGATCGAGCAGATCTGTAGCCAGGTGGCCACCATGAACAAGCGGCCGGGCAAGGAGGCCTTAAACCCCGTGTCCGGACCCTTGTGCCTGGCGGCGAACCCCTACGGGGTCCCGTCGGTGTCAGGAAATACACCATCTGACATCAACGGCCAAGCTCCTGCTTCTCTTTCAACCGTGCCTGAGATGTCACAAAACCTCCCATCGGAAACCGTATGCAGCCAGCCGGTCTTCAGAGACGTTGCGTGTACTTCAGCTTCTTCCTCGGAAAACTCGGCTTCATCCCTCTCCGATTGTAGCCGTGTCTCTGCATTAATGCCTCCTTACGCCGGCTCTCATCCAAGCAGCAGCTCTCAGACCCTGAGCTCTCCAAATCCTCTCTCCCTGGGACAGGGCAGTGTGTCCTACTTACCCCACACCCCCTCCAAAAGTGTCATCTACCCCAATCCTTTAGCCAGCATTGCCGCCACGGCCAATGCGCTCGACCCGCTGGCGGCCATGTTAAAGCACCGGAAGGGGAAGCCGCCCAGCTCGTCGTCGTTTGACACAAAGCCCGGCCTGGAGGAGCCCTTCTTCAAGCATAAATGCCGCTTCTGCGCCAAAGTGTTTGGCAGCGACAGCGCCCTGCAGATCCACCTGCGCTCGCACACTGGAGAGCGACCCTTCAAATGCAACATCTGCGGCAACCGCTTCTCCACCAAGGGCAACTTGAAAGTGCACTTCCAGAGGCACAAAGACAAGTATCCCGAAGTCCAGATGAACCCCTACCCTGTTCCAGAGTATCTGGACAACGTGCCAACAAGCTCTGGGATTCCATACGGAATGATCGTACCACCAGAAAAAGCCGTCCCGTCTTGGCTGGATAGCAAGCCTGTCTTGACAACCTTGTCATCCTCCCTGGGTCTTCCAATCTCCTCCACTAGAACCAGCATGGAGGGCTCCAGTGAGCCTTCAAGTACAGCACCATCTGTTCAAACCACGTACCAGCCAACTTTTGGCGAGTGCGTGTCGCCGAGCCAGAGAGGCAGCAAGGCTCGATTGTCTCCGGTTTCAGACACTCGACAGTCCAACCAGGACGAAGAGGGATCCAGCGGTATAAAAACAGAGGTGGTACATCTGCCGCAAAGCTACACGCAGATCTGGAGAGGCACTCAAGTAACCCAGGAAACCAGCTACACATCTTTAGCGACCACGCCGGAACCTGTGGCATCACCGTCTCCGGTCTCCAGCTCCCACTCGCCGCTCCCGGGCAACCCGGAAGATTTTTCACCCGGCGGCCTCCTGGACTGGATGGAAACCTCGGAAACCTCAAAGCTGCAGCAGCTGGTGGAGAACATTGACAAAAAGATGACGGAAGCTAACCAGTGTGTCCTGTGTAAGCGCGTCCTCAGCTGCCCGAGCGCGCTGAAGATGCACTACCGCATACACACGGGCGAGAGACCCTTCAAGTGTAAGGTGTGCGGTCGGGCTTTCACAACCAAGGGCAACTTGAAGACCCACGTGGTCGTTCACAGGGACAACCCGCCAGTACAGGTGGAACACTCGTGCCCCATTTGCCAGAAGAGGTTCACGAACGCCGTGGTCCTCCAGCAGCACATCCGCATGCATATGGTCGGTCAGATCACCGACTCCCCTCCGCTGGACGGGGGTCCGGAGATGCAGGGTGAGAATGAGAAAAACCTGGACAGTTCCGGCAGCAATGACCTTGTCGATGATGTCTCCATGGAGGGCGATGACGCAGAAGAAGTACAGGAGGGAGAAAATGTGGTCAGTCCTTCTAAATCTTCACTCGAGAACCATCTGATGGACTCCTCGGTAAACCTCAGCACCGCTGGGGATAAATTTCTCACAAATGGCTACGATGACCAGATCCAGATCGAATGTTCGCTAACAGAGAAAGGGATGCAGAATCTGGGAACCACCAGCCCCCCTGCAACGCCGCCTATATCACCTGCACAAAGTACTGAATTTTGGGAACATTTTGCGGCGTCTGTAAAGAAAGAACAAGCCAAATCGGGAACTCAAGGCGTCACCCAACTGTTGACCAGCGGGTCAACTCAATCAATAAAGTCAGAGGTCAACGGTTACACGGAACCCTACCCGACGTTCGCAATCAACTTGTCGGCCGCTTACCCGTCAGTCACCAGCTCGGGAATAGCCCCCCTGCTCGGACCGCCGCACCCTCGCCGGATGCCGAAGCAGCACAACTGCAGCGCCTGCGGGAAGAACTTCTCCTCGGCCAGCGCGCTTCAGATCCACGAGCGCACGCACACCGGCGAGAAGCCATTTGTCTGCTCCGTCTGCGGTCGAGCTTTCACCACTAAGGGGAATCTGAAGGTAGGCCTAACACAGGGGTGTCAAACTTCACTGCGAGCCAGATCATAGTTAAAGTTTCTCTTTAGGAGATCGATTAGAACAGTGAAAACCCTACTAGTCCTGTTATGGTATGCCAAAAATCACAATTCACTATGTACCTTGGCTTTCTGTCCATTTGTTCGTTTCACATTCCGTCATTCCAAAAGCAAGGGAACAAAATGCAAATCGTATATTTTGTGTAAAATGGGGATGGAGTCAATTTAATATAAAACATCAACAGCTTGAATCGTTTCTTTTAGACATATTCCATCAGTCGTTTGTTGTATTTTTAGGAAATGAACGATGCAAAGACATAAGTAGACATTTAACTGAACACAATGCCCTGATAAATGTGAGGAAATTTTTTTCTTCCTAACACAGATGATGTTGCACCAATTCGTCAAACTACCACTGTAAATTGGCAACTTCTGCCGAGAAGGATTTACTGCATGTCAAGATTTTTTTTTTTGCCCCAAGTATCGGTTGCTCTTATCAGCAGCCACCATAAGACCTCGATATCTGAATAAGGCCGCTATTGGTCCGATACCAATATCTTGGTACTCGCGCATTCCTGCATAAAAGTGAAACAGAACAAACTGTGCTGAATTATGCTGCAAAGCCACTAATAAGCACATTCATTATTGCTTATGGCTTCATTTGAAGAGCTCGCGAGAGGCTGTTTAAAGCCACTTTGTGCCTTAACATGTTAGTTGGCAGCAGTTACAATGGTTTGTTTGAACATTTTGGTGTTTAAATAAACAATAGATGAATGTCTTTTGTTGTATGTGATGTTCTCTTAAATTTTTTTTAAAGGTTTATAATTTATGTAAGATATTTGCTCATTTCCATTAGCCTATCTATAGCATTTTACATTGTTAGCATGTAAGCTAACTGACTTTCTTTAGTTGAAATGAAATGGTTTGGCTAAACATTTTGGTGGTGTTTAAATACACAAGGTTTTGTACTTTTGTCAGTTTTACAGTAAACTTGGGAGTGACAAATGAAAGCATGAACCAGACACGCTTTGACTCTTTCTTTCTTCAAAGAGAAGTTTTATGGCAGTCTCCCATTTCTTGACAGGAAGAGTGTAAGAACATGCGCTAAGAAGAACATGCGTTAAGGAGTACTTTAAAAAGTGTGATTTAAAAAGCTGCAAGTGTATTTGAAAGGTATGGGAGGAATAAATCAAAACAATTCTCATTTCTCGCTATAGCGGATCTGGCCCACAGGCCTTGATTTTGACACTTGCCGCCTAATGAATGCTAACTTTGAAATTAGCATCTCTTGATCACTTCCCTTTTCTGGTCCCTTTGCAGGTTCACATGGGAACGCACATGTGGAACAACACGCCAGCCAGGAGGGGCCGGCGTCTCTCGGTGGACAATCCAATGGCCCTGCTGGGCTCAAACACCGTCAAGTTTGACCTTGCCGCCCGAGCCATGCAGGTGGACGCCGGCTTCTGGAGCCGCTACGCCAGCGCCATCACCAGCAGCCTGGCCCTGAAGAACAACGAGATCTCTGTGATTCAAAACCGAGGCGTGACGCCGTTACGCCCGATGACCGCTGGAATGGACAGAGTGAACGGCGCGGCGAGGCCGATCACGAGCCTGTCCAAGAATGGCGTGGAACTGGGGAACAACAGACATTTTGCTATGCTGAGTGATGACAGTAAAGAAATTGGAATCAACTGATGCAATGTATTATGGACATTAAAGTATTTGTAATACAGTACTGTGAATGATATGTACGAGAGCATACACATAAACATATTTTGAAAGTATTCCTTAGCACCTGTTCTCACTCTGCTGCTCACACAGTTCTCCAAATTAGACTAAAATGTGCATGCTTCAAGTCTTTAATTCTCACTTCCAGTTGAAGTTTACTGTAAACGGACACAAGACAAATTAATTATCCATCCATTCATTTTCTGATTTGCTTATCTTCACAACGGTCGCGGGGGTGCTGGAGCCTATCCCAGCTGTCTTCGGCAGTAGGGAGGGGACACCCTGAACCGGTTGCCAGCCAATCGAAGGGCACACAGAGACAAACAACCATCCATGTTCACACTCACACCGAGGGACAGTTTAGAGTGTTCAATCAGCCTGCCATGCGTGTTTTTGTAATGTGGGGGAAAACAGGAGTATCTGGAGAAAACCCACGCAGGCCCGGGGAGAACATGCAAACTCCACGCAGGAGGCCGGAGTAGGAATTGAACCCGGTACCTCGGCACTGTGAGGTCGAAGCACTAACCACTGCACCATCGGAGTTAGAGATTGTTAATGATACGAAAATGTGCAACTAAACCATATACAGTGGTGCCTTTTATTAACTTTAACAATGAATCCCAGGCGTGTGTTGCCTTCACAGACCTCAGAATTTTTACAATTTTCTTGTTCCCTCAATGACTGTTGCCCCAAAATCCGACCAAATGAAATGTTATTTATTGAAAAACATTCACCTACTTCTCATCTAAATAAAATGTAACATTTGACCCACAATGGAAAAAATCTCACGCACGAAAAAAAGAGTCTAGTCAGAATTACGTGGTACAAATCCGCACGCTTTCGCGAACGCGACGTAAATCCCGCCACCGGGGGGTAGTGACGTCACCGCGCGGATTTGCCGGCCAAGATGTCTGATATCCTGTCCGAACCGATGCGGAAGAGTTTTCGGAGAAGCCCTTACCGCTACCACTCCGTCACACAGTCGAGGTATTTTATATTGTATTTTTTTTGCTGCCATTTCCGCGGTAGAGTGACGAAATGACCCGTTAAATATGTTCAGGTTTGTGTTGTCGCGTCAGCCTGGCGTGCGCTTATGTGCGTGTTGTTTACTATGGCGAGGCTCTTCGCTTGTGCGGCTAGCCTAACCTAGCTTAGCCTAGCATCCTCGGTGTTGTCAACTTCCGTCCCATTTTGTCTTGTTTTGGATGGCAGGTGACAGCCGGCAAGCAGCGAGTGAAATCCATCATTTACTCGCTTTGATATTTTCAACGTTATTTTAGTCTGCCTCAGGAGTCACAGTTATCTCCGCTGCGCTAATCATGAGAGTTGTAGGTAATGACTTTCTTCGAACGGACTTTAAACTGGGGCTATCAAAGGGCTCATACCGTACCGGTCTTTTTGACGAGAGCCGTCACAGCATCGGTGCAAACAAATAGTTTCAATTTCCATACAAAAAGCTGAACAAGGTTGTGTTGGCTTCTTACATACACATTAACTACTTGTGGAAGGGAGTCACGAGGATTTCGTTTTGAACAACTCAACGAGATCACAACGAAAAAGGGTTTTGCTAAGTGTTACTTTTTTTTCCGGTCTGACTAGTCGACTGACAAAACGAGACGCCTGACTCCGCAAATGTCAATACCGAGATGACAAAAATTGAGCTGTTAGTGTACTTTAACAGGTGATACTCTAATTAATAGCACACATTTTTAGGCTCGACTATTCAGCTGACAAAATAGGCGATCAACCCCCGCCAATGTCAGCACCAAGTAGACAAAAATGAATCTAGTAGTGGATTTTAATAGGTGATACGCTATATATGGTTGCACAGTTTTTTTGGCCCGACTCGTCAGCTGCCGACACATCAGAAGTTAACACGAATAAGACATCAATGGAACCATGATTGAATTATTAAATATGGTGATATATTGCATAAATATTTAGCTGCCTAAACAGGCTGTCAGATATCAAAATAAACACAGAGAATACCATAATGTTTTTGGATTATGATCCATGATGGAGTAATATGGTACAGAAAATTTGGGCTCGACAAGTCGGCCAACTTGACAGGCTACCGCATGCGAAGGAGACACCAAATAGAAGCATCATTGGATTGTCACCGTTCTCTTCTTTGTCGTTACTTTGTATATATCTTGCAGCCTTTTAGGCCACTGTTAGCTTTATTACTTGGCTGTGTTCACTTGGTTGATCAATATTTAGATATATCAACATCCAGGTTGTTTTGGGTATGACCACTTTTCCAAAGTCTGGAAGAAGATCCACACTGTCATCTTGAGATAAAACATTGCAGTCATGGATTCATATTCATATTACTTTAGCCCTCACACTCCATCTTAGGGTCTATTCCCTGACGAATATTAATAGTCGTCTGTCAGGTCGGAAGAGAAGTGTTGCATTTTCCATTCAGCCGCATCATTCGCATAACAGGTTTCTTAAGTACACTCCCAAGTGTGTTTGCTTGAGCTGGAAAACAAACAAAGCCAATGATGACTAGCACTCCGATGTGAGATCCTTCAAGTGTGTTTCAAATGCTGGCAGATTCTCCATCAACGATGAGGCGTCCGGCCTGGATGAGATGCCCCTGATGATGTCCGACGAGGCCTTTGAGAACGACGAAAGCGACTACGAAACGCTGCCGCGGGCCCGAGTCAGTCACAGACGGCGAGGCCTCAGGTGGTTCCTCTTCGGCGGGTGGAGAGTCCTCTGCGAAAGGTTTGTCTGTGTCCAACTTCCAAGCTTTCAATTAGCATTTCCGCTCCTTCTGATGTGACGTTTTCTCAGAGTGTGACTCATTATGTGACTTTGCTGCCCGCAGCCTGTCAGGTAGCTAACCCGTTGGGCCGAAATTTCTTCGGCTTACAAATGAATCCATCAGATATTGAAGTCTAGTCAACTGTCCACTAGCTGGCCTTTTAACTCATTCACTCCCAAAGACGTTTTTAAACGTCTTTTCAGACTTGGTCCAGAATTGGCTGGTACTGAATGAGTTAAGCAGCCAACCAGTCGGACCTAAATTATTTGGCGATATATGAATACAATTGAACACAATACATCTTTTATTTATATAGTGCTTTCACAACAGCTGTATGTAATACAGTCCAAGAATGCCTCATTTGTTTTCTTTGTGTGTGTTAGATGTGCTCAGTGTCTATTTTGGAACTGACTAGTGAGGCCTTAATTATTTGCAATGCACCACATATTGATGCATGACATATGAAAATCCAAAAACCCCTCCATTGTCGTCACCTTCATGGTTACTTGTGTTTAGCAGCCTGTTCAGGCAGCCAACTAGCCGGGCATGAATCATTTTAATCGACATACTAATAATCTACATTATGAATTCAAATCAAAACGTGCCTCTGTTGTCTTCTTTGCTTTTACTTTTGATGTGGTTGACAGCCTATTCAGGCGCCTAGCTAGTTAGGTCTGACGTCTTTCTTTTATTATTGACACACAGATAAAAATGATGTGTTTCACAGTCTGTTTAGGAACCCAAGTAGTTGGGCATGTGCTCATTTGTGACACATGTAAATGCACTTTTTTTAATTTTTAGTGGGATCCACGTCCTGTTTAGGCTTCTCTGCCCTTTATTTAGCTTCAAGCACATTTTTTGTAGCTTTTTTTCATTCTGTCAACGGTAAACTGGCATAAAAAAAAAACAGATGCATGTACACGGGCGTGCCAATTTGGATTTCCAATGCACCGGTAGCTGTGCATGAAGCGCAAAGTCACCATTGAGGTTACTGTTTTTGCCGCCCGACACGCATTCGGCAGCTTTTGATCCAAAGATAATTTTCACGCCGATACAACGAAGTTTCAAAGACCGCTCGGCGTTAGGTTGTCGCCAGCGGTGCGTCTCCAGCCGAATCGATCTCAGCCCTCCAATCCACTCCCCCCCTTGCTCCTGTGCACCACCTCGCTAATGAACAAATTGGATTTTTCACAGCTGACCAGTTTGATGCTTTCCAGTAATTTTGTGTGTGCACTGCGCGGGATTATAAAAGGCAAATAATTCACGAGCCGACTAAGCCGTCGCTGTTCAAATGGCGCCGTTATTTAAATAGCATTCATTTGCTCAAATAATCTGGCGTATGAATCGGGATGCCGAGCGCACTGAGGCGGCGCATCGCCTCCAACGCAAACACGGACAAAAGTTGTCACAGCCAAAGTTGATGAGGTTTTTTTTTTTATTGCTTAATAGGTGGAAAAGCCAAGTCAATCACCATGACGATGTACACTTTGGTGAGGTGACACTGTAGCTACTTTGTGTCAGGGTTTCGACAACTTTTTGGGGATAGAATCCCTCTAGTCTCCGGCGAGAATAAAAAAAAAAAAGTTCATTTGTAGTCAAAGCTGAACAAGGGAAAGTTGTATTTTACCAAGTGATAATGTACAACATTAATCTCATAATTGTGCACCTTTTATTTTGGAGAAATCTACGTTTGCTCTCTTAAAAAAAAAAACCCTTTCCTCTCAATTTTCTGAACAACTTTTTTTTTCTTGGAAAAAAAAATAGTGCTATATTCCAGTCATTTCATCTTTTATTTATTATGACAAAATAATTTACTGCAAATTATTTGGTGGAGCCCCCAAAAGCTATGGCTCCCAGTTTGAGAAGGCCCGTTTTATATATCACGCGGTGACACACACTGTTTGTATTTCATGCTTTGGATAAGCCACAATGTCATTATTAGCAGGTGGATGGATAGTGATACAAAGTCAAACCTGAATTTTTGTTTGCCTCGCTGTAATAAATCAATCTAATCGGCGGGGGCGGGGGTGGAGGGACATCCCCGCATGCTAGCAACGGTTTGCTAATGGCAAACAAGGATGAAATGTGCCTGGAGATGCCACCGAGCACAGCGTGTGTTTCTGTCTGGCCGGGCTTTGCGGCGCAAATTGAGCCGTGAACGTTTTCTTTTCCGGCGGAGACGCTAAACTTTTCACCTCACCGTGCCAAATACCCCTCACGTGGAAAATGAAAAAGAGCTCATTTATTTGAGCGATGGCAAAAAAAACAAAACAAAACCTAAACTAAAAGATAGGAGCACTGACTATTTATAAATAACTTTGATGCGGCCTAACGCAGCTGCGAACACAATTAGAGTTCAAAGCCCAACCTAAGGTGTCTATTGATTGTACAATGTTAAGATATGCAATAACTGAGGCATCCTGTGACGATCTTTCCGCCAAATCATTCAAATTTTGAAGGTGAGAACAATGCAAGGGCCAAATACACTTCAGCCGTTGTTGTGTGTTCACCGTGCATCATTGCGGATTAAAATTGTGTGTTGTGCCCCCCCCCCCCCAACCCCAACAGCTGCTGCGATTGCCTTGTCCGAATGTGTCGTCGGAAGAAGGAGCTGAAGGCTCGCACCGTCTGGCTCGGCCACCCGGAGAAGTGCGAG
This sequence comes from Hippocampus kuda, assembly GCA_901007745.1. Classification (NCBI taxonomy): domain Eukaryota; kingdom Metazoa; phylum Chordata; class Actinopteri; order Syngnathiformes; family Syngnathidae; genus Hippocampus; species Hippocampus kuda. The sequence continues at coordinate 10,353 of CAAKHF010024072.1, read as the reverse complement.
GAGAAGTTCCCTAAAAACTCCATCCGCAACCAGAAGTACAACTTCTTCACCTTTGTGCCTGGGGTAATGGCTTGACTTTTGGATTACACTTTTTTTTTTGGAGATGGGTTTCCCTGCATTGCTCAAAGGCACCATCTCAGCTGTTCCAATTATTTGTCTGGTCTGGTTTAATCTTGCTCGATATGCGGTAAATATGCTTCAACTTTTCACAAAATGGCCTTCAGCGGAAAACGTGAAGTCATCCTTCCCCGGCTTCCGGTGCATATTATCATGCTATTTGGTGAGTCGTCATTGAGTTTTCACACTGCGGGGCACAGGCGTACTTCTTAAAAAGCCAACGGCACCGCAATTAAGAAGGCTCATTCAATTCCCCAGCCGTATAATGTCACCTGTCCAGTGGAATTGTCCATATTCTGAACAAATACGCCGCTTTGAATTTTTAAACATGCGCAAATTGAGTTGAGCATGGGTTTCCCCTCGGCCCCCTAAAGGTCAGGGGGGGTTCATTAAGCGCCTATTGATCGGGATTGGCTGCCACTCTCTCATTATTACAAGCATTATTCAAAGTGTGATCTTGGAGCCCATTAGCGAGAGCAGTCCTACGTGTGATGTCTCAACAAAGTCTTCCTTAAAACCCACAAATGTGAGCTGTTCTTGCATCCGTCATGACGGTTGGCATCTTTGTCCTCAGGTTCTCTACCAGCAGTTCAAGTTCTTCCTCAATCTCTACTTCCTGGTGGTGGCCTGCTCGCAGTTTGTGCCCTCGCTGAAGATCGGATACTTGTACACGTACTGGGCGCCCTTGGTAAATCCTTTCTCGCCTTCTCACTCCGGGCTGAAGGGCAAGTAACGTGCTCCTCCTTTCAAACTAGCCGGCAAGCCTTTTAAAGCCACACACAATGAAAGTCACGGGTATTGCAATGTGGAAGCTGACGATGCTGACCCCCAACTGGACTGCAATAATACTTGCACCACATGTGAACTTTTCCTTCCAAAACCACAAAATCAGTTTTTATCAGACACTGTAAGACTTTCGCGAGGCAGACTACGCAATGAATCAATAATTGAGGAATCAAACAATGTTCCTCTTTACCATACGATACGAAAAACCTTTATTAGTCTCGCAATGGAGAAATTCCCAATTCACAGCAGCAAAGTTATGAAAGGAAGAAGTAGAACAACAAAATATAGGAGCTGCTGGAAAGGCAGCCACTCTCGCGACGCCATTTTGAAGTCAAAATAACAAAAATAACACAACACAACACATAGGACACAAACAGTCGTGAAATCTTCACCACTTTTCTGCATACACTTTGTTGTCTGAAGCAGTTATAGATGAAAGCGGAGAGGATCAAAGTGTCCTTTCACCAGTGGGTCAGAGACGTCATGCTGAAAATGTGCACACGTCTGCTACAAGCTCAGTTTTGAAAGCAAACACGAAGCTGTAGCGTCCATTAACGAAAAGAGATTAGTTCACTTCTCCTGTCCCATGTAAATCCGCTTCAAACTCCAAGCCGCGACTCCCAGTTCCAAATCCGCATCGGCGCTCCGCGCTAACGCTCCTTTCTTCCCATCGTCGGTGTCTTGCCTGGTTGCAGGGCTTCGTGCTGGCCGTCACTATGGCGCGCGAGGCGGTGGACGAGGTGCGGCGCCACCAGCGGGACAAGGAGATGAACTCGCAGCTGTACAGCAAGCTAACG